>CM075308.1:2319097-2493014 GCA_037672795.1 Lagerstroemia speciosa
AAACATGGGAGAAGCTTGTGGGCCAGGCCAGTCTTTCTAGGCTCCGACATATTGGGCTGGTGTAGGCCTAAACTGATCAGGCCCCCGGCCCAAATTGTGTGGCCCAGTCTTCCAGGTTTATTCCGCCGGGAGTAACGAACTGACCGTGCACGACGTGTGATCCTATCAAAACCCGCGATAAAATCCTCCCTTTCCTCCTTGAGCTGAGCCACAGGTCGAAGATATGACGTGGCGGCGATCCAAACCGTGTGCGCATTACGCACGCCCCCTACTTCATTCTCGTTTCGTCGACCCCTTGAATCTAAGAAACGTTTCTGCTCGCCCTCTCGCCCTCTCGCACGTCCATCTAATCTTCTTGCTCTCTCGATCCCTGTCTCCGTCTCCAATCTCTTCTTCTCTGCCTTGCTTTCTATCTTCCTCGACCACCCTTAACCTGTAATCGAACTACGAGTCCTCTTTCCTTCATCAAGATCCTTTTTTGTTGTTGGGCACCGCGGCCAGATCCCTAAGTTCCATCAGTGGCGGATGCCTCTATCTCAGATTTCTCTTTAAACCCTACAAATAACATTAGCGGCTTACGAGCTGGATCCCCTCTATTTATCAGCTGATGCGTCGAGTTCCGAGGTCTCTGATTTAACGCATAGCGATTGACTGGCATTAACCCGATTGGAGGTGAGCTTTCCAGCGGTCTAGTCTAATCTCTGATATACACAGCTCAAGAGCTTCTGTTAATCCTGTTCTCTTCTGGTACTGTTCAAGTTTGCACCTTCCGAGGTGGTAGTGCTAAATCTGCTTGAAGGAGCGCTCTTCAGCGATCATCAAGTCGGCCGTATTCTTTATTTCTTTTGTATGACTAGACTTTGACTGCACCGTGTCGGGGTAGAGGCTTTGATCCTTTTAGTTCGCTTGCCGACTTCTTTTTGTATGTTAAACGAACTTCACAGTTTTGCTTCGAAGACTGTAAATTCAACTTCTGATTGTTGAAGTAATATTCTCATCTGTCCATTGCCCGCACTCCATCTTGGCCTCATATGAAGAGACTTTTGATCGTCTGATAGGGTGGAAATCTTCTTCATTCTGTTGTAGATGTCGGTAGAGCGGTCATTTGAAGCATGGGAGGAGGTGCAGCGGCACGGTCAGGACTTAGCAGACCGCCTTGCACAGGGTTTCACTGGTCTAATCCAGTCTCACATGGCACCTCCTTCGTTTTCATGGCCGAACCCACCAAGCGCCAAGATCTTTGACCTTGAATTTCCTGCACAAAACTTCGTGAAGCCAGATTTCAAGCTAGCCACGGAGATATTCAATCCTCCTGGGATTAATGATGGAGTATCTGCAATTTTTGATATTGGGAATAAGCTGGGGCAGGTGGGTGTGGATTTTGGGAACTGCTTGAATGGGTTTCTGCAGCAGTTTTTTAGAGGCTTGCCAGTGCCTTTTCGACAGGATGAAAGTGCCATGGTGTCGATTCCCTCTGATTATGGTGTGAAAATGGAGAATAATATCGGTATGAGATTACCTGAGGATGTTGGGGCAATGAGTGAAAGATTGAGAGAATTTGGATTTGTGGGTAGTGAGGATGGAGTTGATGGCACAGGAGAAGAGGAAGTTGCTGGATTTAATCTTGGAGCAGTTGGGCATCTTGGCAGACCACAGGTATTGGCCATGTGTTGGTGCGTTTGAAGTATGGAAACATCATGGAGAAGATATTAATGAACTTAAAACCAATTAGGAGGACATTGGAAGCACAGAGTAGGACTCTGTTGTGATTTTTTTTTATTTACTATAAAAGTTTGCTGCATAAATTTGGCTTTCTTCTTTTCCTTCTGCTGAGGAAATGTATTAATTTAAATAGGAAATTGGGTAGAGTGTTAAAGTTGTATCTTTTATCAGTTTTTACAAATCAATTCAAATCACTGGGCATCTTAGAATGTTCACCATTGAGCTTAAAAATAATTCATTAGACTAAAGAAGGTTTTCTGCTTGTATCTGGATCCTGCTATTATCAAATTATTTCTGTACCTTTGCATCTGCGAGCTCTGAGAGTGATGCTACCTATGCTCATCTTCCCTATGCCGTAAATGAGGATTCCTCAGATAGGAGTCTGTGTTTTGTTTCTGAATTTACATTTGGAGGGCCTCCTATGAATCACTCTTCTTTCTTTAGGAAAACAATCTGACGCAGAGTTTTTATGAGATAGATCGGTAATTCAATCTTCTTTTGGTAAAGGTTTCTAATTTGATTGCACTATCATTATAATCGCGTCCATAATGATAGCGATCAGTCAGAAGATGTTGCCTGGAAGATGCTACCAGGGCTTAGGACTTTTCTTATGAAACAAATGAAGCTTTTGATTATTTTACAATCCATGTGGATATTTGATGAAAAAATGAAGCCCGTATGTGCATGAACAATTCTCTATATTTGGTTATATTTGTTCCAAGTAAGATGGCATGTGTTGTATGCATGGAAAATTTACTACTGTCTATTGTAATATTGGTTTCTCAAGATTTATTTTATAATCGAGTGCAGGGAGTGGTAAATATAACATCTACTTATGATAGCAGAACGCGGGATGTTGGAAGTTCTTTGGTTGCAAGGGGAGATCTATGGAGAGTAGAGGCATCTCAGGGGAGTTCCACTTCGGGAGATAAGTCATCACTCTTCCTTTTTCAGCTTGGGCCGGTACTGTTTGTGCGTGATTCTACACTCCTTCTACCAGTGCATTTATCGAAGCAGCATTTGCTTTGGTATGGCTATGATAGGAAGGTATGAAAAAGTCGTCTTTTCCAGCAGAATTATTTTTCTTGTTTCAGAAAGTTCCATCCTTAAGGAAATTTTTAAAGCTCATTATCTTAGAAATAGTTGGAGGAAATTGATCCTGCTTCCCTGTAATTGTGTGTGCATGGCCAATGGTTTCTTCCCTCCCGAAACTTCTGCTATATTATTATTTCGTCCATTGGGATTTATGACCTGTATATGTGAAGTATCTGCATGATTATGTGTTCTCCCCTTCACTGATCTTTACATAAGGGTGTTTTATTCATCTCTGAGTGTGCACACAACGTATCGGATTCATATTGGTGCTGTGCGGCTAGGTGAAGAAGACTAGCACGTACTAAAATAAAGTGGAAGACGTGTGGACCTGAAAAACATTTAAGAGGGCATTATCCATGGAGAAACAAACCATCTTACAGCCAAGTCATTTCAGAACTTTATTTTGGGAGATACATAACCTGTTAAGCTTGTTGAATACTATATTCTTCTATCATATGGAATCATTCTCAATTTTGGTTTTGGGTGGGCAGAATGGGATGCACTCACTTTGTCCGGCCGTTTGGTCAAAGCACCGGAGGTGGCTCTTGATGTCAATGCTCCGCCTCAACCCTTTAGCTTGTGTAAGCTTCCATGTCACCTACCCACCCATCTCAGAACCATAGTTGTTCGAAGCTAAGCAGCAGTTCAATAGATTACATCAGCTCTTGTATGGGAAGAGCACTTTCTAATCTCTTATCATCTTCCACGTACATCTTCGAAAGCCTGATTTCTTGTCACCCTCTTTCCCATGTGCAGTCATTTGTGGATTTGCAGTTCCCCAATGGGCAATTCACCTATGTTTCTGGCGAGGGCCTAACTACAAGTGCCTTTTTACCTGTCTGTGGGGGACTTCTTCAGGCTGAAGGTCAATACCCAGGGGAAATGAGATTTAGCTTCTCTTGCAAGGTGAGTCGGAAAGTATAGAGCAGTTTTTAATGGTGGAACTGCTCCTTTTAGTTGGTGATTTACTGATATTATTAATGTTTGACAAGTCAATCTAAAGGTACATATTTGTTTTATCCAGAATAAATGGGGGACGCGAATCACACCAATGGTACAGTGGCCTGACAAGTCGCTTTCTCTGGGTTTCCAACAATCCTTGGCCTGGCAGAGATCTGGCATTATGTTGAGGCCCACACTTCAGTTAAGGTGAGAAGGATTATAGCACTATTTATAAATCTTTGAACCTTTTTATGGATCTCTTCTTTTATCTTTGTTATCAAATGCCATTTCACAAATTTCTGACTTCCCTCTTTTCTTATTCCCAAATTATGCTGGTCAGTGTTTGTCCTACTCTTGGCGGAAGCAACCCAGGGGTGCATGCTGAACTTATACATTCCGTGAAGGAGCAGTTGAATCTGATCTGTGGTTGTGCTTTCATGTCTCATCCTTCAGCACATGCTTCAGTGTCGGTAGGTTTCAATGAGTCTTATTGTACACAACACTGACAAATGAAGTCATTGAGCTCTCATTTGCTTGCAGTAGTCGCAATTATCATTATATTGATACATGCTGTTTCATTCAGCAGCATCCGTTCAGAAAATTTGTTTTGAATTACTGTGGCTTCTGATCAATATTACCCTATGATCAACTTCTTTCTTTCTTTCTTGTTAATCAGATCTCTTGCTTCGGTGTCTTATTGCTCTGCCCTTTGCTGAACTTACATTTTTATGACTGGCATTCCAGTTATTTGATCGACTTCTTTCTTTTTAACACTGTGATTTCTCTATGCAGATTGGGCGGTCGAAGTGGAATGGGAACGTAGGGAGCTCTGGCGTAGTGGTAAGGGTGGACACTCCGCTGTGTAATGTGGGCCGTCCGTCGTTCTCTGTTCAAATCAACAGTGGAATTGAGTTTTGATCTTTACATATTTTACCAGAGTGCAGTTGTCGAAGTGTATATATAGAAATCTCCAACTGTAAACACGTTGTCTCCTACATTCAAATCCCCCTTGTGAATATAATTTCGCTCCTCTTTGGTACTAATGAATAGCCAAAATTCCCTGTCCCACCTATTTATCTTCGTTCATGTTTTCCTAACTTGAAATTGCTTCAAGGGAATCTGAATCTTCTCCTTTTCACATTTCTGTAAGCGGCCTCTCGTAGGAAAGATTACAGCCCAGCAAAACACGGGAAGAACATCTAACTGTGCAAAAAGAAAGCATGCTTGCCCGTTCAAACGTGGTCTCCTGATTCGAGGCAACTTTTTTTCTGGTTCCATCATCCCGATTCTTATAAACAAAAAGAAAAAGACCGACGAAGAGAGGTGCAATCTTGGGGCAAGTCCCCATAAAAAGTGAATTGGCGTGTTCTTAAAATGGAGGACGGTGGGTTGGCTCGAGCTTTTTGATGTGAATTCTCCATTTTCAAAGAGAAACTCGACTCACTTTCAACAAAATTGAAAGTTTATTGTAAGAAAGCTTGCAAGCATCGTTGAAGAGTGAAAACTGAGGAGTCACACTTCTGCCTTCCAATTGAGCTCGATCCACCTGGAAGATTGATTGCTTTGTTAAGCCAACTAATGATAGGAATTTGACGATGCTTCTCTACCCATGGAATTAATTGGCTTCTCTATCGATTGCTTTGTTTTTGCGGCTCAGTGTGAGGACAAGAAAATGATACGGTTCAATGCTATTACTGTCTGATGCCCTTTGACTATTTTGTCTTATATTTCTCTAAAAAATGCTTTTTCCTCTCCTTATCATACCTCAGCAATGTGAGGCTTATTTGGTACACATTTCCACAACAGATCACAACTGGAAACATTACAAGCCTGTCACATAAATCTGTAAAAAAAAAATTTAATCCAAACAATTGGATAACTTGTAATAAACTCTGGGATAGTGAAGAATCAACTTACAGTTTTTCAGATAATATGTCCAACAACTTTGAAATGGAGAAATCCTTTCCCCGGTACTACCACCGTGTTTAAATTCCCATACAAATCTGCGGATGAAAAGTAATATACTACACATGCCCATTAAAAATAATAAACTCAGAATTCTAATCAGGAAGAAGCTTGTTCTCGAGTCTTGTCCCTAGTACTTGGGAAAGAAACCGAGGAGTCGATCCACGGACCGTCCATAGACATGCTCCTTGGAACCTGTTGACTGTCCTGGGAGGATGAGGAAACATGCGTTTGACTATCGTGCGATAGCCTTTCAAAGGCTCGGAATCGAGGGTCAGGATTCATTGAGTTTCGCTTGACTAGTGGTGCTTGAATTGGGATTTTGCCCTCGAGCATGCTCACCACAGAAGACATCAGGGGTCGGAGTGTCGGAGAAGGGTTTGTGCATAGAAGTGCAACGTTCAACATTCTCATCGCTTCCTCCTCGGAGTAATTCAAGCCAAGGACTGGGTCCACTAGCTCGAGAAGGTTTCCTTGCTCTTGCAGGACATAGGCCTGTATGTTCATGGAAGAGAAACAGACGAGAAAAAAAAAGTCATCAGTGCATGTCAGCTGGTGGAGAAAAACACCTGTTTTCCATGGTATTTTTCTTAAGAAATACAGTAAAAAAGGAT
This sequence comes from Lagerstroemia speciosa, assembly GCA_037672795.1. Taxonomy (NCBI): domain Eukaryota; kingdom Viridiplantae; phylum Streptophyta; class Magnoliopsida; order Myrtales; family Lythraceae; genus Lagerstroemia; species Lagerstroemia speciosa. The sequence goes on from CM075308.1 coordinate 2,325,436, forward strand.
GTTCTCTTCAATGTAAGCATAATAATCCATGTCTGATTTTTGGAAACTTAAAAGAGAAGAAAAATTTAGACGTTCTTTCATGACACAACAGAAAACTGAAGCAAGAACCATGCTGGGATAGAAGATCATGCTGTGTTACCCAATCGAGGAGATACACAAATTCCTCCTTTGGGCGGTAATTCGTGTTGCTCTTTCCACTGACAATCTCCAAAGCGACAACCCCAAAGCTGTAGACATCTGCCTTTTCAGTCAAGTAACCCCTCATCGCATATTCAGGAGCCATGTAACCTCTGCAAATTAAAAGCCAAAACATGATCCCCTTGAATTGAATTTGATAGCAAAACATAGGAACAAATTGAGGTGTGTCAAGAAAAGAAAACATTAAAATTATTAACTCACATTGTCCCAGCTATTCTGGTGCTGATGTGCGTGTTCTCCTCTTCATCTAGTTTCGCTAAACCAAAGTCAGAGATCTTCGCATTCAAGTCCCTATCAAGCAGCACATTTGTCGCCTTTATGTCTCGATGAACAATTTTCAGCCGAGACTCCTCATGAAGATACACCAATCCCCTTGCAATCGCAAGACATATTTTCTTCCTCGTTGCCCAATCCAGATTAAGCCTCTGATCCTCACGTCCTGAAAAGACGAATCACAAAATGATTAGAGAAAGAAGGGTAGCCAAGTAGAATCTTACAATAACATTAATGAGGTTTGCTTAGTATAGTTATTTACCGAAAAGTGCACGAGCAAGACTGTTATTTTCCAAATATTCATAGACGAGCAACAGTTGGTTTCCTTCAATACAGCATCCGTGGAGCTTCACAAGATTCGGGTGCTGCAATGCTGAAATCATCCCTATCTCATTTAGAAATTCTCGGTTTCCTTGCTTTGATTTGGATGAGAGCTGCTTAACGGCTATCAAGGTCCCATCTGATAGCTTACCCTGAAAGATTGAGAAAAATTTCCCTTTGTTCTTGCAACATGCTTCAATATGGCTTGATACTTTCTAAAAAAATTTTGACAAAATTTGAAACTATTTACCTTGTAGACTGGCCCAAAACCTCCTTCTCCAATCTTATTCTCAGCATCGAAGTTTCCCGTAGCACCTTTTATTTGTCTTAGGGTAAAACGACCCGTCTGCAGATCTACATGATGTAGCTCTAAAAAGAAATAGAAATTCAAATTTCATCATGAAGGAACTTTATCTGTATGAAGTGTTTGATCCATGAAATCCAAGTTTGTTAGGATACGAGATCTCTTTTCAGACCAAATGAAAGATTTTCCAGTATACGAGATCCCAGACTTTAGAGACATCAGATTTCCATGAATCAAATTCACCAGAAATGTGTGAAAAGCTCAATGTGCCTGATGATCTAACCTGGATCTTCGACTTCTTTTCTGCCTATGACACCTGCCAAACGCAGCAACATCAATATCAGCAGGACGAAAGCAACTGAGGACACCACGATTCCTACAATCGCACCAGTAGATAGTCCACCTCCTCCAACTTTGAAGTCTGCAAGCAGAAAACATGTAAAACGAAGGGATTATGCATGCTAAACAGAAAGGATGAAACATGTCACAGATATCTGCACTGTCAGAACTTACTTGGAGTCACTGTAATAGCAGATATAAGTGGTCCATAAACACCTCTATCGGGAATAGCTGTTGTTCCTTTTCCCGACCAGTACAAGTGGATCTCTAAAGTGGTATTGTTGACCAACACATTGTCAAAATCTCGATATATTCCTACCCCAACACCACCGGCTTCTTCCACAATGTTGAAATTCTTCAAAACTTCACTTCCCTGGAAGAAAGTAATGAACATGCTAACTAATGCGAAACACGAAGCTTATAGATGGAGCATCTGTAATTATTTGACAGAGGCAACAAAGGCATTCTCAAGTTTCACTAACCTGAATAGAAACATCGAAATATCGCCTACCAAGGCTACTAAATGTCTCATCATCAGAGTACTGTATTTCAGCAAAATGGAGCCGAACTTTGTAACTCCCACGGATCATGCAGAGTCCATAGTATTTGAGAGAGAGAGGGGAGACACGGGCAGTTTGGTACAAGACCGAGTCCGTTACATTCAGAGAGAATGGGTTGTTCGTGGTGTAGGGTGCCTTATCGTTTCCCAAGTAATATCCGGTGCTGCTGTAGGCCCACTTGTCACTGAAAGTGATGAAGTTAGATGGCCCGCCTTTGCTTGTATCCTCCATGTACTCGTTTCCGTTGACTTCTTGCTTCTGCCCTCCGCAGTTGATAAATAGTGAGTGGTCTGCAGGTTTTGTCATCTGACCACGCATCAGTATTTATATAGAGTGAAATGGCGAATGGACAGGATGATTTTGAAATGTTGGACTATGGACTCACGTTGAGGTTTTCCAGAGCAGGGAAGATCCTTCTTCAAGCACCAGGCGATTCTAAACATCGAGACAGTGGGACAGAAATAACTAACTTTATGTTAAAGATAAAATGGGATGATAAGCAAGCAAGATATGTCTGGGAAACTTACGAGTTGCTTCCTGAGGATGAGAAACTGGAGACCAAGTTCCTGGACAGTGATGGAACGAATTTATAAGAGACAGCAACAGCGGATGGTAAACAGTTCCTGCTTCCTGTTCTCCATATGTCTATGGATATATTTGCTCCTAGATATCATTTGTTTCTTTTTCTAATAAAGGAAGGCAAACCACTGGGAAAAATCTGTTTTCCACCCCGAGTACTACAAGAACTTACACGCTCGACTGTTGGCAAGTTGATGGGGCAGAGCCCGAGAAATTGTTATACGACAGATCCCTGATGTGAAGCAGGAAAATAATTGTGAGGAATTGTCCAACAGCAAGTGAATAATAAAACAAATGAGTAGGACTACACGACTAATTATAATGAAGTTCCAGGGAGACATACAAGTACTGGTTGTTGTTCAGTACCCAGCTGGACACTGCTCCACTAAGCGAGTTGTTTGTCAGAAACCTACATCACAGAAGATACCTGACATGTGATTCTCTGTAATGAATTATCTGGGAAAGAGAAGATTGAAAGATGAAATGCATCTCCATACTTACAAGTAATTTAGAGCATTCAGATTGTCAAATGATTCCGGAACTGGACCAGTCAATCTGTTGAAGCTAAGATCTCTGTCCAGGGTATGGCAAAACAAGTTACGCTATATTTTATTTTATGAGACCAGTATTAATTTGTTCTAGTGAATGATATAATTCAACATACAGAGTGTTTAAACTTGCTGCTGCTACTAGACCGATGTAACTTGGGATCGGACCAGTGAGTAAGCAGTTTCTCAGAATCCTGAGACAAGAAAGCAAGGGTTAGAGGCTCCTATGAGCAGCTGAGTGGTCAATTAGCTAGAGAAGGTGAAAGGGAATCGGGGTTCCCAACAAAACTACTATATGAACTCACAAGTATTGTAGGTTTGTCAGATTCTGCAAATTGGGAAAAGACGAACTTGAGCCAGTCAAATCAGTAATCCTTCTGAGACAATAATTAACATGTGAAAAGAAGCACAGATATCAGTGGCTTAAACCGATATAGTTCTGCAAATAGAACATAAGACTGCAATCTGTAAAGAAAAGAGATCCTCACAGCTCCTTCAGGTTTGTTAACAGAGATATGGATGAAGGAATAGGGCCCTCCATTCCTGTTCCCTCCATGTCACTGCCAAAAGAAAAATGATCATATCATGCTTAATATTTCATGAAGCCTTCTCAGGTTTTGCTTGAAAATTGGACTTTTTTGTAGCAAGTGAAAATGTGAAAATGGGATCCTGCAGTACTCACAGTCTAGTGAGCTTGGACCAGTTCCCGATAAATTCTGGTATTTTTCCTGATAATGAGCTCCCATCTATCCGACTGCAATCACATTCAGATGTTAAATTGTCTTATATTGGATTCCTAACATATCCAAGAAAAAGAATTCCCTCGCTTGTGTAACTTACAAGTCAGTCAAATTCTTAAGGTTGCCAAATGATTCTGGTATTGCTCCGGTAAAATTATTTGCTGAGAGAAGGCTGCAGCGTAACAAATATTCAGCCAGAGGTTTAGTTGGACCAGTAGATTTATTTTGGTCTTTAACGAGAGCTTATGTTGTCATAAACTTACAGTCTACTCAATTGGCTCAAACTTCCGAGGTTTGGCTCCAGAGGCCCTCCAAGCATATTATCTTCCAAGACACTGTAATACGCAGCCAATAACTATCATGTAGGCTATTGCGACTCGTCTCTGAGATGTAAAACACAGAAATCTACTTCACAACTTACAGAGCCTTGAGAGTGAGAATGTCACCAATTTCTTTCGGGATTGTTCCGCTGAGCCGGTTCCCCAGGAATGACCTGGAGTAGACCATTTAATAATAGTAAACTGGCAATAGTTCCACATTTCCGTTCATGATTACCGTAAGATGAGCATTCAAGGGAATTTTACTTACAGATTGACGAGTGGGATCTGGCTAAGGTTGGTCGGAATCGTTCCATTGAGGTAGTTGCGGGTAAGATCACTGTAGCGTTCGGAAAGAAAAAAAAAAAAAGGAATACCGTCATGAAACAATTATCCAGTAATCTTCATAAGGTCAACTGGTTTAAGGAAGCAGGGATTGATCTCAACATAAGCACTAGAACTTGTTGCAGTATATAACAGGAGTTGCTAGTTAATAACACTCACAGTTCTTGCAGGTAAGCAAGTTTCCCAAATTCTGCAGGTATCACTCCAGTTAGGTTCAGACCCTTGAGCTGACTGTAGCACATACCATAAACAGAAAACAACCGGAAATAAAAATGAGAGATAAGACACAATCATAAACAGAAGAAATCGCCTCTTCTGGTCATTTTATGTGTTACATGTTCGTGACGTGACACACAGAGCCGCTACTGAATGAGCAGTTGCAAGTGACGTTGTTAAGGATGTTTGAACCGAAGACAGCCTTGTTAAAACCTCCGGCACTTCCACTGCACGAACTCCGGGTCACCTTTGGCCAATATGTATTGTTTAGCTTCGTAGCTATTGTGTTCAGAGCATCAACTGCCATTGCAAAAAGCAAGGTATCACTCAAAAGGTCCATTTGGTACGGCATCCAATTAAATGTTTAAAACTACACAGATAACAGTGTCAAGCCCCATTTGAGAATTCAACCCTATGGAATTAATGACAAGCTATTAAACTGAAAAGCTTCCCAATGCACAATTTAATAAAAATTATGTATATGTAATCAGTGAAATGTTACAGGTTTTTCCCGAAATCGAAGAGGTAGTTGCCGCTGCATCACCCCCAAATCCTTCCGTGCCTCGAATAAATGTCAAGTGTAAAAATATGGGAGCTAGTCAATTTTCTGTTCGTCTAAACGATAAGATAAGGTGCCGAAGAATAGTCATTTTGAAATTCTGAGGGGAAAATATGGGGGAAAAAAAGGGTCAAATAATGCATGCATGTTGAAGTGGAACATTTCAAAAAGAAATAAAGTGAAAAAGGGGAAAAGCAAGGAAATGCTACAATCGACGTAACCCGATTTTTTGGACCCAAAAATTAAAATTGTTGAACTAAATAAATGGGGCATCTTGTCTTAGTTTGACCAACATTAATGAACTATATGTATATATGTATATGTATATATGGACAGTAGCCAAGAGGGCCCCTTCTAATTAACTCTCTGACCAAAAAATTAACTGTCTGACAATATATGAGGTTGATTCTATTGTTAGCGGAGTGGAGGTATCCTATCCCCCCGTCTATCCCTGTCCCCTGTCCTCATCTCTCTCTGACAATGAATAATTGAGTCGAGAGACTGAAGAAAAGAAGAAGGGCCCTCCCCATCCTTTTCATAATTTAGAATTACCCTCCCTCTCATTATTGGATCGAGTGAGAAGATATTTCACCTCCGCCCGTCTTTTTCTATAAAAGTTTGGTGCACTGAATCTTGAGAAGCTGCCTTTGCTCTACCTAAGCCGATACTAATTAGAATTATTAATTGGAATTTGGCTCTTGGCGGTGTCAGTCTCCGCATAAGCCAACGCTAATTCATAAGATATATCTAAACCGCACAAGCCCAAAAACTGCCTGCAGTTGAAACGACTGAAATTTATCTCCGATCATTTCACAAAAAAAAAAAAAACCTTTAGAAAACGATGACTTGTTTAAAACAAAGATTGAATTTCTGGTGAAGGTTTCGAGTAAAACTGAGTTATGAATCTCGCGCACCATCTTACTCTGTTTCCACACCCCAAAGATGAAAAAGGATGGAAACTTCACACACACACACACACACACTCCCTCTCAACAAATCAGCCAAATAATTTCAATTTCCAAGGAATCGTTTGGATTCGAACCCGCGCAAACTCCTGAAATTGACACAACTTATCAGGAGGGAGGGAAAAGACATTGCTTGGTATGCAATCAGTTCCTTCCTCAAATTCTTCTCAGTTTCCGTAACCTGAAGTCGATAAACCGTAAGAAGAAGTGACGATGTGACACTGCATTCGGCGTACCTTCATCGACGGGCAAAAGTTGGGAGTGGCAGGGCGAGAAGACAGAGTAGAGAACGAGAAGAACGGAAGCAGCCAAGGCTGGAAATGGCGGAAGATATCCCATTTCCTCTCTTCTTGCTTTCCTTCCTTCCAAACTCTGCATCAACGGAGTCCTTTCATCGGCTCCACGAGCGGCCCTGGCTTGAGTCAGTTGAAGAAAGATGAGACGAACTGCAACGTCAACTCCCGGCCAAAATGGAAGCAGACACAGGAGGGAAGCAGAAAGGAGAGGAAGATGATGGTTTGTGTTTGTCTCTGTGCGGTTTTTTTTTTTTTTCCTGTTAAAGAGAAGGAAAAGGGGAGAGTTGGTAGATAGAAAGGAGAAGAAGATGGTTGGTTTCGTTTATGATGAATACGGGAAAGAGAAAAAAATTGTATCTTTATATTATAACATAAAAGAAAAGGAAATTTTGATTTTTATTGCACATTCATTTAATTTTATTAGTTTTTATAGTATTTTTTTGTCTGAATTATTAGTTTTTGTAGTAAGCAGGAATGTGAACGCAAACTCCTCTATTACTCTGATCGGAAGAATTGAGAGAGAGAGAGAGGGCGGTAGAGACAACCGCCGGCAAAGTTTGTTTTTTTTTTTAATGTCATTGATGTCCGGTATAATCAACTAATTGATTGGTTGGTATATTATACCGTTTAAAATCCATTATTAATCTTTAAATATTGACCTTCATGATAAGTCGAACCTATTTTATTATATATTGTTAACTTATCAATGAGTTGTAAGGCAAGCAAAAGTTGACTAGACGTCAGAAACTGTAAAGCGGGACGCTGTTGTCCAATCGGAAGCTGCCGGCATCTGAATTTTCCAGGCAAGCGGCCGCCAGACCCGGTGGGACAACCGAGAATGGATCGGATCGGATCTCATCCGCTAAACCAGTCAACTGGTCAACTTGATGGCCAGTTGATTCTAGGCGCCATGCAAAACCACGACTGCCTTCCCGGTTTCCCCTGTATCCAGCCCATCCCGAGAAAATCTTAAGAGGGTCAAAAAGCAGAGCCCTTCGGAGCAGGTGTTTGAGTTGGGATTGGTTTCAATCAGCAGACCGAGAACCTCCCGGCTTCCCACACAAAAAAGAGGGGGAGGAAAAGGAAAATAAAATTCATTTTCTAGTGAATGCGCATCGATATTCGAACACAAGACTTCCGGCTAACTATAAAGATGCTGCTGGCTGGCAACCCTCTGGACTTCAGGCTAGCTGATGTCCCCATTCCCAACGCTCGGAATCAACTTTCACGACTTGTAGCCTGGCCCTCTTGGGGTGCCCAGACCATCGCATGGGCTCGAGGACCCAACTGGCCCAATACTTTCACCTAGGCACGAACAATTGGGTGGGTTGGGGCGTGAGGGCATCCCAGACAGTCAGGCGAGGCGAACTCTTTGGGTGGGCCTGGACCATAAGATGGTTCAAGTCCTTCGCATAAGTCAACGGGTCGCCTGCTTAGACCCGGATGTCAGTCCGGTAGTGAGTCCCCTGCTAGCTTCTGTTCTACTATTCATCAAAGAGTATTGGATTCAGTTAGGAGGCGGGACACAGAATGAGGATGGAATCGGTAAACCAAGTCCTCTTTAATGCATCATATGCAATATAGATGTCGATTTTATTGTAGGGTTGACTTCTTTATTGTGTGTGAGCTATTCCGTGAATATGTGGATCACTCACTCCCACTACTTGAGATTGCTTTCATTCTAGAGGCATGACAATCCGAAAACAGGACATGTTGTACCAAACCAAGTTCGTCTAACACATGAATTTACCACAAGAATGCTTGCAGCTGGAAGGCTCTTTTCGAGATACATTTTAAAAATAACCAATACAGTCAACGGCACCATAATTCTCCACTGTTCAATACCCAAACTCTAAAGGTATTGTCAACATTAAAACGAGCAATCTCTACAGCTAAATGTAAGAACAACAAGGTATCAAACGGTGGCTTTAATGCCAACACTGCTAAAATGAGGCAAATTCTGGAAAGGTCCGATGTTCGATGAGAATTGATGGTATTCGGGGTTAACTTATCTTTGTTTTTGGATCCTCTTGTCCCTGATGGGAAGTTCAACAGGCTTCTGGGCTTCATGAGGATGGTCTGGGCCCTTGTAAACCTTGAGGTGGTTGAACAACGCTCTTCCAAGCTGCAAAAATGAAGTTTAAAAGAAAGGCTCAATCGTAGCCGCTAAGCTATCTTAATGGCTGGCCATTCATGACGAAGACTTCATGTATTATCATTATCACACACAAGTAACTTCGACTAAGTTATGCCACAGATCTTTTGGAAGCACCAACTCACAATTCACCCAAAAGAACACAAGCTACCTCCATAAAAGATGCAGATATTTATCAGATATCTACCTGTTTCACTTTGTGATTCATTGCAACTATATGAATGATTAAAGATTAGCAATTTCTGCTAGGCTGCAGCCTCTCTGCTAGTTCAGAACCGCTCATAGCAATGAGAAGCCAGCAGGGTGACAATTATACCACTTAAGGTAGCTTGGCCTAAGGATATCGGTGATAATATTAACGACTTCCTCAGTCGCTGCCTCTGGGGATAGAAGATTTGCCTTTTTTACCCCGTCAGATTGTAGCGGACCATAAAATCCAGAATTTACTAATTTCTCCCCCTTACTATCCCAAAAACTAGCATCTATCAATGCATCATCACAAGGCATTTCTATCTTCATGAAGCAAGATATCTACTCCTGAATCCAACCAGCATAAACAGAAAGCAGCTTTGATTACTGACACACACACGCGCGCGCACACACACACACTAAAAGAAAGGTAAACTCAGCCTAAAGCATGCCTCGCATCAAGAGAGTGATGCCATACCAACATAAACCAGAAAGCTAGACCCATGAGAATCATTGATGGGGGAGAACTGGTTGCTCTTGGATCATGGCAAATCTCTACTTACCCTTCCTTTGGGCAGCATACCACGAACAGCGTGCTCAATAATTCTTTCAGGAATTCTCTGTTGGAGTTGATTGAATGTTTCCACCTTCATACCCCCCGGTCTTCCTGAATGCCTTCTGTAGAGCTTTTGGGTCCTCTTCTTACCAGATACAGCAACCTTTTCGGCATTCACCTGTACAATTCAAAAGAGAAATGTAACAACAAGGTAAACTTACTCTGTAGCAAGAAAGCACCATTATCAGCTGTCAGCACTCAGTATTTCATTGCATCATGGTAACATTTTTAAGAACTCAGTTGCAGCAATTAAAAAGCAAAGGCATCCATATGTTGCAGACTATATGTTACACTTGAGTTAATCACAGATCATATTTGGCAAGATTTTGCAGCACATATACCATGGATGAATGGAGGAACCATAATCGTTGCTTCTACAAATTACATACCACAATCACGAAAGCTCCCATGTCCACACTAGGGGTGTACGTTGCCAGATTCTTGCCACGGATATAAATGGCAATAGTTGATGCAAGTCTTCCCAGGATTTTGTCGGTGGCATCAACAACATACCAGGGCTTATCCGTGTTTATATGGTCTGCAGCTTTAGGGTACCATGTCTTGTTCCAGATGTCCTATAACATACAATCAAATAAAATTTATGAAGATCGGGTGATCTAGCTTTAACTGATTTATGCCCCAGTAGGTGCAGCAAAAATTGTAGCTTATAATGAACGTTCACTGCTTCTGCAACTATAGATGCTTCACAATATCCAAAATTGAGCCTGCATTGTTTCAGTTCAAACACAAAATGATTACTAATCTTCCATCCGCTTCAAGTTGGTTCTTTTAACACCAAAAAAAGGAACTTTTTGTGACTTTTCTACAAAAACCGTTCACTAATAACAGAGTAACTAGGATTTCAATTCTTCAACAAGACAATAATCCATGGATTCAAGCGCACACATGAAAAAAAAAAACATACACCGCGTGCACACGCGTAGAGAAAGGAAAGAGAGGCAAGGGATGTTACCGGGCCATTAACCTCGGATTGCTCAAACATCCACCTCTGGTCAAGAGGAACGACAGAGAGGTCCTTCTGGCATCGAACTTCGAAACTGCACTTGCTGTTCGCCGTGGCAATCGGCTTCGTCAGCGCAAATGAGACGCCTAGGAATGGAGTCGGGACGGCTGCTTTCACAGAAATAGCTGGGTAGAGTGAGGTTCTCGGTGCAGCGAACATGGAAGGAGAAGAAGATGAGGAGCACAAAATCGCCATTGCAGCTCTCTCCGTGAGCTCAGCTAGAACTTCCCCTTATCAGTTTGGATGGATGAGGGATAAAATACGAGGGGACTAAGTGGGCTTTTTCAAACCGATTTACAGTGGGCCGGGTCAGACCAGACGATCCTGAACCGGGTGCTTCCGGGTTAAATCCTCTGCTGCAACAAAGATCTTCTTCCACCGGACCAAGTTCACTTCTACGCACACTCCAAAAGCCATGGCTTTGTCGGCACTGTTGCCAATCAAAGCCTCTCCGACATTCACAGCTCAAAAGATTCCTCCTTCACAGTTCCTCCGCTCTTCACTCCTCCGACAGCGCCTCTTCCTGAACTCGAATTCCATCCCCAATTTCTCAAGAATGCTGCCGGTTACAAGTGCCCTCGCAGTGGAGAGGGCCGTGTCGGAAGCAATGAGCTTGATCCAATGCTCACCTGCCACGTGGAAGTCTGCCCTCTTCAGCAACGTCTTGATCTTTATCGCCGGGTCTCCAATTCTGGTCACTGGGCTTTCCCTCTCCGGAATCGGTGCGGCCTTCTTGCTGGGTACGCTCACTTGGCGCGCTTTTGGCCCCTCTGGCTTTCTCCTCGTCGCCACCTACTTCGTCTTAGTAAGATCCATTTACCAATTCCCTCAGCGCCACAGCGCCGTCGTAGCTGTTGTTTATTTTATTTTATTTTGTATTTTTTTTTGGTAATGCTGTAATTGCATTGATAGAAAACATAAGCTGTACGGCCTTTACATATGCTTTCTGTCGCTTACTGTCTTGGTTAAGGTACTGCTCTGTAATACACTTTCTACTCTGCGGAGAGTGATCAGTTTACATCTGACGATGTAAAAATTTTTCTCCGACAGCTGCGAAGGAGATTGCTGGGTGTTTCTAAATATTTTCTCATTTCTCTCTGTCCATACATAATATATGTAAGCAGACCATAATCTGAAAACTACAAAGTTGAAACTTCGTCTCTTGCTAATCTGGATGGCTCAGTGGATCTCAAAATCCCATGATCCTGCAGTTGGAGAGCTACGGAGCTAATTGAATATGGTGTCCCAAATGGCACGGTTTTCGTGCAGCTAAAGAACAAGTGCCTCAAGCCCTCAATCGCCTCATTGCAGAAAACACAGAGTGGGGATTGGAGAGGCTTCGCCTTTCTAGAGGAAAGTGCTATAAATCTGCTGAACCTACTTCGTCACCTTTTTGGGGATAATGAAGTGCCGTCGCAGCTGCTGTTAGAATCTTGAAATCCACTTTAGATACTTCACAGCTCAATTTGATTTCATTTCATATTTCTGGTGTCAATTGAGTGACAAAAACGGGCCTTGCGTCAACCTGACTTTCCTTTCTTTGGTCCTTTTCACCATTTTTTTATTGACTCATGATCTCTTCTGTTCTTTTGATATTGTGTTGCATCACCAACGCAGTTAACAATCCTCCATGTCTAGTTGAACTAGCAGTCATAAATTCATATTGGTAATGACTATCATAGGGATCATTGAACTTCACGATCCTGTTACTATGGATTCGGACAGCCACAGGCTTCTGATCTGTTGGCTGTAATATGTTACCTAATGGGTTTGTGGATCTTCTCTGGGATTGAATCCACTGGTAGTAGAAAGTCATAGTCACACATGTTTTCATGATTACTGTTTCCTTGATACAGTTGGAGACTTAACTAATTCAAAACCTTTTAGGGGACAGCAGCAACAAAAGTGAAAATGGCACAAAAGGAAGCCCAAGGAGTGGCCGAGAAGCAGAAAGGAAGAAGAGGGCCAGGGAGTGTTGTTGGTTCCAGTGCCGCTGGTTGTCTGTGTGCTTTTCTTTCTATATTTGGAGTTGGTGGAGCGACCTTCTCTCGTCTATGGCGTCTGGGATTTGTTGCAAGCTTTTGTACAAAGTTAAGTGATACTGTATCCAGTGAGATAGGGAAGGCTTATGGCAAAACAACGTGAGTTACATGTCTTATCAACTTGCTATCTTCCATGTTAAAATGCTAGAGCTATCACACTGGGATTTTCACAGTCGAATTTGCTCATAGAAATATCTATTGTTCTTGTTTCTTTTAATAGAAATGTTTTGGTACTGTAAGTGGGCATCTTTCATTCTTTTTACCATTTGAGAGATGGAATTTTACCGTCTATCATATATGTTTAGTATCAGAGTAATAACTGACATATTTCATTATTATTTTCATTTTTTTCCAATTTTTCCGGAATGACTTTTTACCATCTGCACTGTATATTCGCTATCAGGTACTTGGTAACAACATTCAAAGTCGTTCCACGGGGAACGGAAGGTGCAGTCAGTCTCGAGGGAACTGCTGCTGGACTATTAGCATCCGTTTTGCTGGCCATTGCTGGTTATCTGTTGCACGAGGTATAACCATTCAACGATGCAATCATACATGTGTCAGAGGATTTGACTGACGATCATTCCATCATGGATTTATTTGTCTGATACAGGTAAACGTACCTGAAGCAGTTATATGCGTGGTAGCTGCACAAATAGCCAACTTTGGCGAGAGCATAATTGGAGCTGCACTCCAAGATAGAGAAGGGTTTCGATGGGTAAGAAATCAGTGCCTTCTAAAGTCCACCTTTCGAAGTATGTCTGTTAAGTTAATGATGGACTCTTTTATCGGCAGGCTCTGGCAAATTAGAGATGTTGATCATTGTTACTTGTGAAACTATGAATTTATGTCCTCTTGTTTTTGAAGTTGTAACTATTTTCATGGTTTGAACAGCATCTCATTTCACTGGACGGTCACCCTATCTGATCAATTCTAAATATTTTCCTTGCCCTTTTTCTGCAGCTCAACAATGATGCCGTCAATGTTATCAACATCACCATGGGCAGCATTTTGGCAGTCGTAATGCAACAACTCATCCTCCATAATCAGCATCCATGATATAAAGCTTCCAGGCGACTTCAGATCATAATGGATGGATGGGCCTGATCCTAATTATGTAGACAGGGCACGGTATGAACAATTTTCTCTCCCCCTTTGGCGAGGTGTTTCACAGTTAGTAAAATAATCAGCGGCAGAAGTCTCATTCCGCGGATGATAAAAATTCGTCCACTCCACTTGAGAAAGAGAGAATTCCTAAAAAGCGCAGGCTGACAAGGATGGAATACATTCTCCCACTTCCTGCCTGTTTTGGTGATGTATATTGATAAATGATGAAATGGATTGATGGTTTTAGCATCCAGAATTTATCCTATTGTTCTTCAGAGTATATGTCTATATTTGTTGATTACCATTTCTTCCTTTTCCAGAGAACCATTACCATTTTAGATGCACTGTGAAAAACTGTCTTCCGGATATTTTACCAACTGAGCGTGTAATAACCGATAATCTAATCAACCCATGTCATTCACAAGATATTATATGTCGAGAAACAACTACTTCAAATGGCAACAGAACCAGAAAGGGCCAGGACAGCTTAGAAGAAAAATGAGACTACCACAGCCTACTATCTTTTAGATTACTTTCCACTGTTTACTGCCGAGGGAATTGTTACTCCTCCTTTGCCCCATTCCCAATCAGAGTCCATTGGAAGTAAGTCCAAGAGTGAAAATATAACTATGATCTCAATCCCTTCCATGTTTAATCTGCTCTTCTGGTAACTCAACAGACTGCATCATCAGAGCAAGTAAATACAGCCCAAAGCCTGGACTATTTTTCTCCTGCAGTTAAAAAAAGAGTAGTTTCTAGGCGTTTCCTGCACTCTCACATTGAAGAAAAACTTCTGTCAAGGAGATCAACTGTGTGTTCGCGCCCTGTACTTCAATCTTTTCTCCACAGCAAACAGTTGCAAAGCAAGCCAGACAGTCTAAGAATGTCGGGGCCGTTTTAAGGTATTCCCATTATGTTGAAACTGGATATCACTTTCATGTATGTCAGGTACGAAGACTGCACCTTCAGATATGTGGCGGGAGGTCTTTGGCCAGTAAAGGCCCGAAGCAGTAGGTGGGGACGGAAATTGTGGTACTGCCCAGGAGTTCTCCGGAACCTCACCCGGGCATTCATCTTCTCCTTCCTCAGAATTTCTTTGCATGGAGGAGCAGTCAGAGTCACCCAGCTTCCCGTTGTCAGCCTAAAAGATTGATCAATAACCAAAGAATGTTAGATTTAGATGTTGAACTAGTGTCACAAAATAAAGAACAAGAAATAATAAAAACTGCTAAACGACCATCTTGAGTTTCATGATTATTAACTCTTTGGCACGAAATAACATGGCTAGTGACAGGAATCATAAGAGGTTAAACATGCCATGAGCGTGCATAGGTGGCAATTCATCCGTAGGAGGATGCCTAAACACCTGGCCATCAATACTCTTCAAGTTTCCAGTATTCTTAAAAGCAAGGATGTAAATTGTTAATTTTCTCATGCAACATGAACAGCTATCTAACACTCTGAACCAACAAATTAAGATATATCAAGGACAAGATTCTCCACTAAGCCAACATACAACTTGGAAGGAGAGAGAGGGAAGCACAGAATGGCATCTGAGGAAAGGCTAGCATGGGATCAACTTGTTTGTCTAGAGCCAATTTCTCCATAGACACAAGAATTGAGAAAAAGCGGATGGACAGAGGGACCTAGCTAGCATAGAATGTCATTGATTCCATGATGCAGGGCATCAAGTCCCTTTCGAAGAAACATAGAACTGAAAAATTAAACATGACATATAGAGCCAGGTAGAAGTAATTAAATTACCTTGGATGGCCCATTGTCCATGTAATTGTAAGTATGACTGTACTCATTTAGCCCAAGAAAGTCGTCTAGATTCCACGGTTGGATGCTCCCTGCAGCACAACCTCCAGAAAGAGCCACCTTACTAGGTGTGAAGTTTTCCACAGCATCCCGACACATCGGTAAAGCTCCATTCTTGTCCACAGGAGATGGCACTTGAGCTGCTCCTTTTGATGCGGAAGTTGATTTTGTTCCAGATATCTTTCCACCGGATTGTGAATTTACTGAAGTGGAGGATGGACCAGTCCCAGCAAGATCAAGACCCACTTTGACACCAGTAAGCAGAAACCTCTGATGAGTGGAGACATAAGGATTTGCCGTGTGTATTGCAACATCACATTTCCTGCAGAAAAGGGCTCGATCTTCGAGACAGAAGAAAAATCCCGCTGCCTCCTGTTAGGGGATTAAACAACCATTATCACTAGCCTGGGAGAGGAGATCAAACTCAATCGTGTTGAAAGGTCGTGCATTTTTGCAGGAATCTTAATCAAAATCTAAGCAAGATACAGGATACATCTCTTCTCACTTTAACCAATAAACTGCTTCCACTAGTAAGAGTCAAATAGCTGATTATGAAGTTCAACTTTAAAATGGGGAATTTCGGAAGTATACTTCTGGGGGAAGTAAGGGACACAGCCCCTGGTACAGTGGTTGACTCTCATGGATTAAAATAATTCAAAAGCCTCAGAGAATTTTCATCCTTTGACAAGAGCAGAAGACAAAGATAATCTTTACCTGACTGGATCATCAGCTGACAACAAAAACGAAACAGAAATGGAGCACGGAAAAGAAAAACTCCAGCTTTCAGAGAAACCCAGACCAGGAAAGAAATAAAAGATGTTACCTGACAGATATCACACTTGGGAATCTGCGAAGAAGAGCTGGAGAGGGGAACCCTCTGGTGTTTGCTGGCAAGCTTGTTCGCAGCGTGAACCTCCTCATCGCATGCCCAGCATAGAGCTGCCTCGTCGGCGCAGCAAAGCACGCTCGCCTCCGCAGTCTCGCAAACGTTGCACTGTATCTTCATTTCCTCAACCACGGGAACACCAATTCCTCAGATAACTGCAGCACAAGAAGTCACCCCTTCTTAAGTCCAGAATTCTGCGCGTAAACCCCAAAAATCTCGCTTTCCGACTTGATCGGCAAGGGGAAAAGGAGCTCGTCGAGGATTTTGATGGAAGACGAATCACAGAATAGGAGAGAGGGTAAGAATCTCTCGCGAGAGGGAGAGAGAGTGTGATGGGGGAGGATACCTTTCCTTTCCTGTTTGTTTCATTTATTATTTATTTTTTTGGGGATATTTTATAAGGTGATGCTGTGAAGGCTAGATTTGAACACGTGGCCCTTTATTTGATTGTCCTCTCCCCAGCGGACCGCCTTGCTGTTCCAACCCAACACGAACAACGGAAGAAAATATCCCATAAAGAAGGCCCACTCGCTACTCGCCATGCTCTTATGTCCTCATGTGCCATTGTACCGCACCCTAATCGTAATTTAGTTACGGCGCCTTAAAATATCATACGGGGTACTCATTCATGGCATGCCTTGACACTGTGACTAAATTATACGTAAAGCACAGTACTGTTAAGATTTAATGAATTTTTTTTGCAATTAATGAGTGATAGCCAACTAAGGATTGGTACTGCTTTGCTTATAAATTACTCAAATTTGAGAATATTCAAATGTCCTACGGATGCATATGTGAACGATGGTAAGTTAGAGCCGATGGTAAAAAAATGCATATTTCTTGACGGCACATCTAAAGTAAAAGACAAGTTATGCATCATTCAATTGCATCTGACAGCACATCTGAAGTAAAAGAGTTGTCACATTCAATGAGTCCATATTGAATTCTCCATGAGAAGGGGAGTCTTCTACAGAAAAGCTATCAGGGTAGGTAGAGAATGATAATGGTCCAAGTACCTCGAACAGGGTGAAAGTGAAGCTTTATTTACATGTTAGAAAATCTTCTCCAGGTAAGTTTTCTTCACTATCTCTAAAGTGAAGGAGCTCATGCAGCATGTGCAGAGTAGTATCACCTCGTGCAGGACTCGGAAAAACATCAAACCTCTGGCAGGTGTGGTTTCGAGGAATTGGCTGAACTTTACTATTGTAGAGGCAGTTTGATGTGTAGGAGCTATCGTTGTTTCGTGAACTTACGGCCAACAAGAACTTTAACGAGGTGGCGTGTTGAAATGGAGGAAGAGGTGCAATTATAACAAAAATCTCTTCTCATGTGGTGAAACATACCTCTCTTGATGTTTTGTTTGTGATTGTGGGCTTGTAGGACTTGTAATCAGTCATTGGATGTTAAAAAGCTCCCGGAAGAGATATACACGTGTCCACACGTGTCTACATGATGGCATTGCAGCTGGATCCGTTAGACTCATCTTGGGCCTCAAATGACCACGGGGTCCGGCCCGATTATCCACTGGATCAGGCTGTGGCCTAAAACTTAGTCGATGCCTAATCATCTTTTTGACCGAAACGGGGCGTTTCGCGATTCTCTCGGACCTAACCCATTTTCACTTTTCCCCTCATTCCACCACCCTACCCGTTTCATGGGATTGGGAACTATATCCAAAGTCCAAACCCTAACCCTCCTGAATCGGATCCTCCAATCGGATTATCAGCTCCTGCGGCGGGTTCTCGGTAAGATTGCCGTCTATGCGTCTTAACCACAGGCCCCTATGCGCCCTGGCTCCAGATTTCGTGAAAATCTGTCCTTTCCGATCTTTGCCTTGTTTCTTTTCGCAGTGACTCGCTTATAATTGAAACTTTGCTTCTCTTTTTTGGATAACCATAAGAATCTCTGCTATATGACTACTTTGATGTTAGAACTTCGGTTATCGGTCGTTTAATGAGAGTCTCCATTTTGCTGGAGTTCTTAAAATTGAGCTGTGGATTGTATGGCCTTTTTTGAAGCTCTTACCTTGAGCTGCATGCATATAAGCTGAATTTTGTAGTTAGTTATTATGCCTCGAGCTCACTTTACATTTTTTTATTAGTATAGCAACATTCAAATTATATTGAAAAGGTTAAAAATTTTCTATACATTGTGGAATTTTCAAAGTACAATATTGAACCTGAGTTTCTCTCGATTTTGCTTATTCACCTATTTTACTTTCTACATATAGGCACATGATCATGTTGGATCTTTCAAGAATGCCAGCTAACCATCTTTGTACTTTGATATCTTGAGATTCTGATAGCCTTCTGCCAATGTCTGTCAGCATTTTTTCATGACCTTCTAGGACATCTTTTTACAATTTAATTTAGTTGACGAATCTGCAGGGTTTGGTTTATTGTGATATCATGCAATGGAAACACCAAATGAGGCTACTACCAAGAAGCCAAAAAGGTTGACATCTGTTGTGTGGAATCACTTTGAAAGGGTTCGAAAGGCTGACATCTGTTATGCTGTGTGTGTTCATTGCAACAAAAAACTCAGTGGATCAAGCAACAGCGGGACCACCCATCTTCGAAATCATTTGATGAGATGTTTGAAAAGATCTAACCATGATGTGTCTCAACTCCTATCAGCGAAGAGAAGGAAAAAGGAAGGAACTGTTACCATTACAGGCATTAGCTATGATGAAGAACAGAGGAAAGAAGAATATATGAAACCCCTGGCTGTTAAGTTTGATGACGAGCCAAAACGTGATGAGATTCTTACCCTTGGAAGCAGTAGGTTTGATAGTGACAGGAGTCAGCTTGACCTTGCCCGCATGATTATATTGCATGGTTATCCCTTGTCCATGGTGGACCATGTAGGATTTAAAGTATTTGTGAAGAACATTCAGCCTCTCTTTGAGTTTACATCTACTGATTCTATTGAGCATTCATGCATGGAAATCTATGGAAAAGAAAAACAGAAAGTTAAGGAGACTTTAAGTAGATTTCATGGGAGGATTAATGTTGCTGTTGAAAGGTGGTCTTCTGCAGAAAATGCTGAATACTTGTGTTTAACTGCTCGGTACGTTGATGGTGATTGGAAATTGCAGAAAAGGATCCTGAATTTCTTAACTCTTGACGGTTCTGATACTGAGGACATGCTTTCAGAAGTGATTGTTAATAGCCTGGTAGACTGGGACATCCATTCTAAGTTGTTTGCCGTAACTTTTGATGATTTTTCAGCTGAAGATGATATCATCTCGAAAATTAGAGAGAACATCTGTCAGAATACATCTCTCCTGGGGACCAGTCACTTATTTGATGTGCGTTCAATTGCCCATGTCCTCACTGTTATGGTTCAAGATGTCACTGCCAAGCTTCATGGAGTGATCCAGAAGATACGTGGAAGTATTAGATACATTAAGAGTTCACAAAAAGTTCTTGGGGAGTTCAACGAGTTTGCTAGAAGTGCTGGAATTAACAGCTCAAAGAGCTTACTTCTTGATTACCCAGCTCAATGGAACTCGACCTATCTGATGCTCAAAGCTGCCTTAGACTATAGAGATGCATTTTCTGTCTTGCAAGGACATGATCCTTCGTATGTGTCAACTTTAACCGAAACCGAGTGGGACTCGGTCCATACCATTACTGGATTTTTGAAAATATTGGTTGAGATCAACAATGTTCTTTCAAGCAACAAAAACCCAACTGCGAACATATATTTTCCTGAGATATGTCATTTTCACATTCAATTGATTGAATGGTGCAAGATTTCTGAAGATTTTGCCCATGCTGTTGCGTTGAAGATGAAAGACAAATTTGATAAGCTTTGGAGTAAATGCAGTTTGGCTTTGGCAGTTGCAGTCATATTAGATCCTCGGTTTAAGATGAAGTTGGTGGAATATTACTACTCACAGATTTATGGTAGTACAGCTATTGACCGCATAAAAGAAGTTTCTGATGGGATTAAAGAACTGTATGAGGCATATTCGATCTGTTCCACAATGATAGATCAAGGTTCAGCTTTGCCCGGGAGCAGCCTGCCTGATACTGGCAATGATTCTAGAGATCGGCTCAAGGGGTTTGACAAATTCCTGATTGAGACATCTCAGAGTCAGAGTTCTTCATCGGATTTGGACAAGTACATGGAGGAACCTGTCTTCCCTCGTAACTGCTATTTTAACGTCTTGAATTGGTGGAAGGTTCATACTCCTCGTTACCCAATATTGTCCATGATGGCACGAGATGTTTTAGGAACTCCAATGTCAAATTCTTCGCCAGAATCAGCATTCTCTACTGGAGGAAGGATTCTTGATCGGAGCCATAGTTTGCTCAACCCTGATGTTCGACAAGCTCTAATTTGTGCAAGAGATTGGTTGCAAATGGAATTGGAAGGTCTCCGCACTGATGATGAACTCAACATAGATATAATCTTTCAACAAGAACCTTAACATAATGCATATATATATATATATATATATAGATATTGTCTCATATTTATTGTTCGCCCACTGAGGTTTTTCTATCTGACCTAGTGTTAGGTACTTAACGTTTTTGTTGAAATGAATTAGTTGTTTAATATCGTTGAAGCTCAAAATGTCCTTCTTCTTCTTCTTCTTCTTCTTCTCTCTCCATTCGAGTCCATTTCTGTGAACTTCACTGATGATGGGTGTGATTTATAAGTTCGTGTCTTGTAAGTTGATAGATTTGACTACCTTAAATCTGAAGGCTATGTATTTTGAATCAGCGGATGAGACCTTGCTTTCTCCTTCTATAGATTTCTGATTGACTGTGATTTTTATATAGTAGTGAAGTTACTGGATGTTTGACTGAGATCCCTGCTTGTTCTTGGATGGAATATCATCTCATAAGGTTCATGACCATTTGCATGGATTTCTTCTTTGCTCACTGCAAAGCTTTCTCCGGATACTGTTCTGACTGATGAGGAATGCCCTTGAAGAACCCAACCAAAGAATTTTGGAATCATATTGTTCCTATTGCAGTGGGAAGATATTAACAACGTTTCCTTTCCTGATTTTTCCATTTTCCCAAAACGGAGATTGCCAGAGTTCGACAGCCTGTTGAAATGTTCCCAGCATAAAACAGAAAATTAGAGGGCTCAGCTGACACGAGTTCCATTCACATTATAACGCTTAGCCAACAGAGTATAAAAGAGAGAAACCTTGTGTTATCCTTGACTAGTCTTTTCTGTCAAACTGATCAAGTAAAATGCAGTCATAGCAAATCTTTCAGAGCTGTTCTTCCTACGGTAATGCATTTGTCATTCAAGGAAAAGACCCATCACCACCTGCTAATTAAGGAAAAAGAAAGAATCGAGTGAATAAGGTCCGTAGGAGCTTTACTTTCTGTTATTTGTGCTCCTACCTGATGGAGGAGCCGACATCTCTAGTCGTAGAGAAAAGGGCACACAGAACTTCTCTACGGCCAGCATGCAAGTATCAATCACTGTCACACCAACAACTCCGAGCTGTGACTGGGCCACTCTCATCTTCCGGGATGGTGGCCCTCCTTCGTGCTTCTTGGTCCTTCACTCAGTGAGCACTTTCCTCAGAATTGCTTGCTGCAGTCTGGCCCTGAATGAAACCTCTCGATCTCATTAACTCAAAACTTCCAAGGTCTTCTCTGCGGTTACCTTCCTTCTAGTCTCTTCAATAACGCGGCAGCAACTCCAAGCCCAATAACAGCAAGAGCAGATTCCTGAGATGTGAGCTTTTTTCCCAACTACTTGTCTTTAATGTTCCATAGAGCTTCCATTTCTGATATTTTTATGACCTTTATCAGAGCCTCATTCTCTGAGAGTTTTGAGAGGGGGAAAAGTTAGTGGTCATCTCCATGTAATTGGGCAAACGGAGAGGATGAACGTAGAGAATGTGGGCGTTTCATGGGTTCACCCGGAGATTCACCTCTGGTTACTGGTCCAAGAACGGAGGCTCTTCATTAATTCATCGCGTATCTGATTTGCCTTCGTTTTTGCTTCCAAGGCTCTTGAGAAATTCTGTTTCTCCACGGACTGAAGCACTTCATGGGTCAACCGACCCATACCAAGCATGATGATGACTTGATCTGAGAGGTCCAGCCCCAGACATCTGCTCCTGGGATGACGCATTTTTCAATTATCCGCCTCATGGTTGTGGAAGACGGCATACAGGACAAAGATAAAAGAGATTCAGGAAGAATGCGAAACAATTATTTTTTCTCCTAAAATAAATTCAATAGTGTAAATTCGTTCCAAGTGACAGCAAACAGGGACGAGACTCTTAAGTGGGTCAATCGAGCCTAGTACGCACAACCTATGAAACCCTAATAGACCATTGCCTAACAGCCCACCCCTTCTATCTCAGTTATTGGCTCAAGTCGGACTCCTGCCAGAGATATTTCACTTCCCTACCCATACTGCACCGAACCAACATTCCTATGAGCCGACATCACAACAGCCCCAATTTTCCCAAACTGATACTGTGCCTGGAACATCTGAGCCTCCATTGCCATTCTCTCATTCAGCTTCTGCCCAATTGAAGAAGCCTGGGAAGGAAAATACTGATTTGGGCCAGTCCCTGGAGGGGCTGAGTTAACTAATTTCTCCTGGGAAGTAGAGTTACTGTTGGGGTCTCTCATTGGCCTTCTGTGGCCCCCAGTTTGTGACGTGAAAAAGCATTGTGGGGAGATCGACTGAGGAGGAGGAAGCACAGCATTTCTGTGGAACCTTGAGTCATAATTGTCTCGGTTATTTGACGGTAAAACCGGTCCCACAACTCTGCCTGGTTTGGCTGCAACCCAGAGAAGTCTGTAAGCCCTTTGAAGACATGCATAACCAAACTAAATGATGAAGAAAAACAAAGTTCATACCGCTCGGCACACGCGGAGGTGGGCAGGCAGCCCTTGATGGATTTCCATCAAGTGAATCCGTAACTCTTGAGTTTTTGGAAGCTTCCTCATTAGATTCCCTGTTTTCTACAGAACTCCCATTACCGTGTGCATCTGGGTGGGCCGTACGCGAGTGCACTGTTGACCTAAAGAAAAAGGGAGAGAGAAATGAAAATATCATCTTGAAGTAAAATCTCAAAACATATCTATTCCAAGGAAAGGAATGAGAAAAACTAGTCTTACCGCGGGAGAGAAACATGCTTCCTCTCCAAAGGAATAACAGGGGCGCTTCTTCCACTGCACTCTTCGAGATGAGCAAACTGCCTCCTGAACTGACCTATAGCACTGGATCAAACAATTAAACCAGATACTGTCAAAATACGGACTCAAAAGCCTTTTTTTTTTAAAATAGAACACAACTGATCAGCATACTTAGTGATGGTACCTCGGATAGAGGAAATTTGCACCTTCGTTACCATTCACGTAGTCCTTGAGCAACTGTGGATGATATTCCAGTATTTCACGGTATATGAGTTCTCTGATGTCTTCCTTTGTTACTCTTCGCCTCTCAAACTCAAATTCCAACTTTGAGATTGGCTGACAAGAAGGCTCTCTCTCAACTTTTGCAAGGCCCTTAAAGTAAGGATCAGCAAGTGCCTAATTATACGGAAGGCGAAAATTTTCCATTAAATCGATGAAGAATTAAAGTTAACATTCTTGTAAAGGATGATAACCAATGGCAAGAGTAGGATAACAAAAAGAAGATAAGACGAGTCTGACCTCCTCAGCAGTTAGTCGATCCTTAGGATCAAATGCTAATAATCTTTGCAAGAGTTTGAGGGCCAAGGGATCAGCATTAGGAAATTTCTGTGTGAAGGGCACACCATGTTTCTTCCGCATTTCTGTGAGATACTTCCTAGCCTTCTCATTTCGAACCTGAGAACATTGAGGAAGTTAGCCAAAAAAATGATAGAGATCTGGCCAATCCAAAGACAAATGACATGAAACAATGCAGAAGAGCAAGAGAGTGGCATCATACTCCAGATATCGTATCTGATGATGGAGTTCCAAGAAGATCGGTAATCAAATCTAACTGATGAACAACACTTTTACCAGGGAACAATGGCTTCCCAGTCAACACCTCAGCAAAAATGCATCCAATGCTCCAAATATCAATTGCTGGTGTATACTGCAACACGGAGGGCAAAAAAAACAGAGGTGAAGTTATCAGGAAAACAAGATGTACTCAAACAGCAAATCGATCCAGTGAATAGGCATAGCCCAACACAGTTACCTGATGAAAGAAATATCAACTTCCTGGAGAGTTCATAGTCCTACCTGAACAACAATTATTTTATCTAGCATTACCGCTTACTATAAAGTATTCGCAAGACAATCTATAGTCATGAAATTTTGTATTCACTAGTCAGATACAAACTTATCCAATTTCTAAAAGTAAAACTCCAGAAGTCCCTTCCCTTACTCTCATTTCACCTAGTCTATTCCAGTGAAAAGCATCATGCCACTAGAAATACAAAACTCTGAAACATTAGTCTATAGGATTTCCGGTGCAAGTACAAGAGAGCTGTACCAATCTTGTTCAGGAAAAAAAAAAGCAGAGATCAGGCTTCAGCCACATTGCATGTGATTCAATCATACAAGGCACACTTATCAAGCAAATCATATCATACCTTAGAAAAGAACAACCCGCAAAGCTCCGGGGCCCTATACCATCTAGTGGCAACATAGTCCTGCAACATAAAATCCGTAAAGAAATCACTTGATAAATCACATTTGTAAAGTTACCAGTATGAACTAATGGAGTAAGGCAGGATCTTTACCGTCCAAAATATGGTGGTTGGAGTATCACTAAAAGCAACTCTTGCTAATCCAAAATCACAAACTTTAAGTTTGCAATTTGCATTTGCCAATATATTTTTTGGTTTTAGATCTCGATGATATACATTTGCTGCAACAATAACCTTGAAGATCAGAACTAAGATATATCGTTTCACCGTAAACCCAAAAGGGCAACTATCAACAACCAAAATAACAATTTAATATTATTACGGAAAGAGTAAATTTTCAGGCATTGCATGGCTGAAATACTTATGATGTAAGCGTATTAAAAACAAATGCACAAGACGTAACTTACCTGAGTGGATATATTTCAAAGCCCGCAGCATCTGGTAAAGGAAGAACTGATGGTGTTCCCGGGTCAAGTCATCATTGGCTTTGATGACTTGGTGAAGATCAGACTCCATAAGCTCAAAAACAACATAAATGTCTCTGAACTCCCTCTTAGAAGGTGGCAACATAATACGCTTGATTTCAACAATATCAGGATGCTGCAAGAGCCTGAGCAATTTGACTTCTCGTAGGATTCGAATAGAGTCAGACATATGGTCAAAAACATCATTTATCTTCTTAATGGCCACCTTTTCTCCAGTATGGGTGTCAATAGCAGCGCAGACAACGCCATAGCTCCCCTTCCCAATAACCTCTACTATCTTATACCGGTTAGCTTCCCCATACTCCGTGAAAAAGTCCAACTCCTTTAACTGCCAAAAGGACGATGTAGAGCCCAAGAGTAAGACCATCTGCAGACAACTTACACTGAAGCACTCGAGGGGAAATTCATGAAATAACTCCGAAGACCAAAGACCATGAACATCGCTGGGGCAACATATCAAGAGAAATGCCAACATAACAGCCAATCAAAGGTTCGCTTAAAAAATCTCAGTAACTGATTGCCACCGTTTGCCGAGATCAGCTGAATTATAGCTATTTCCAAGTCGTCCATGTCATGCATGCGAAGGTTATGTACATGGAATGCGTAACTTGAAAATACAGAAATAAGAAAGAAAAAAAGAGATGCATTTGGATGAACAAAGCAGCTCATTATTAATCTGAACGAAAGCAATTCCAATGGATCATCAAAGGATCTCATAGCCAAACTGTTCAATTGCCGGTAATATCCATTTTCTCCCCGCCAAAAGCTACTAAATCGACAGCAATTTTTTTTTTTTTACAGAGAGGATGACAAGAAGATGAAGAAAGCGAATGATAAAAGAGTAGTCAATCGTTACAATCCAAACAAAAACAAGATCATAGAACGCGCACACTCACACACGAGGGAGGGAGAAAGATCCGACCTTTTTGGGGTGTTGTTGTTGCATCTTCTCAGGATTGTATAGAAAAAAATGAACCTCAACCGATAAGACTAAACCAAACAAACAAACAACCAAAGAACAGAGATTTTCGACGAGATCAACTCAGTGAATTGGAAAAGCCACGGAAGAAATCAGCGGCATTTGCCCCCCGTAATAGCTGCCTCAACGCTGCTCTCGATTTCTTATTGTCGCATGTATCTATATCAAAACCCTAATTTAAGCCCCAGCAAGGCCCCGATCTCAACCACCGCTGCCTCCCCAGACGCAGAATCTTACTGCAATGGAGGATCCGGAACCCTAGAAGAGGGCTGCGATCGCAAAGGCGGAGGGGGGGAGAGAACGGGAGACCGAGAAGAGATGTTATAGAAGCTCAGGAGGAAAGAGAAGAGAAGCCAACGGAGAAAGAAGCATATCGTATTATTTATATTATATCAATAAATAGAAATAGATTAATAAATAAAGTTGGAATCTTCCTTTTTTTTTCCCATAATTAAATATTACGGACGGAACTCGTTAATCAATATCCCTGTTTGCATTGCGGGAAGAAGAGGGTTTAAACGGTCAAACACGGGCGTCGCCCTATGATTATGCCTTGTTTTTTCCACGTGCAATGTAACTCGATGAATTTGAGTCTACGATCAGGCTAGTCGAGAATCTTACTTTTTCAATCTCGAGCTTGAGGTAATCTTCATAATTCTTGTAACTCTTGGATTGGATCCATAAAACAATTTTCAAGCGGACAATTACCTGATAAATTTTTTCTCACCTTTGCTCTCTTTTTATTTTCTTAATTTTTATCGTTCAAGATAGATCAATTCACCGCTCTGATGTGACCCATTCATGACTCCTTCCTACAAAATGCCAATCAATCCTCATTTGCTATGAGTATGTGATAATTAATTAAATTTTAAGAGGGGCGGACAATTAAGAATAAAATGAAATATTTAATCAAATAAGTGATTTATTCATCCTCAGTTCCTCACTCGAGGGGGTTTTCTTTTAAAAAAAATCTCACATAGCAGTAGAAAAGCATCCATTTTCAGCCACGCCCATTCCCTGGCCTCCTCATCAATGTCATCAGTCAATGTCAATAATGTGTGGGATGTCCCAACCGTATTTTTTTTTTTTTTGATACCGTATCTTAGCCATACAACTAGTATGTGGTTGTCGGGGAGTTCTTCAAAATAATCAAGATTATTATTCATGTCTAAATTTCTTAGAAAAAAGTTTACATGCGTTCTGTATCTACATCTGATCATATCTATGTTACACCTTTTTAATATAATATATATCGAACCGGTTAACTCCCCAGTTTAATCTTATTTAGGAGAAAAGAAAATGGAATGGTATATCATTAATTTGTTCATCGTCGGTGCACACCCAAAATGACAAGCCGCTGTTCTTCTTCGATGCGAGCTTCCCAAAAGAGATTATTAATTAATATAATCCAAGTCAAAGCTTCTTATATATATACATATATGATGTAGTGTAGTGTAGTTATGGGAAAGGAAGGTGGTAGTTTCCTGTCAACATTGATTTCTCAGTCTTACCGTCATTTTTGATTATCTAACTCAGACCCAATTTCTCATCTGTTTTCAATCTAATACAGCTCAACTCCGACAGCTTATCCGACTATACTTAAAAGGGAAAGGTGCTTGAAATTGTATTCATATTACTATTATTTAAAAAAAAAAAGCACAACATAGTAAATTTCAATTTTCAAGTCAATAATTTATATATACAATGGTATGTAATTCGAACTTCAGTCAAAACAGCCAACGAGTGCAAGGTGCTGACAATTTTCAGAGAATTAGACTGACGTATGTATGTATTTCACAAGATGACGAATCATTGTATGCAGCATGTTTTGTTTTGTTTTGTTTTCTTTTTTTTCCCCTTCAATCATGCATGGTTACTTGGATTCCTCTATTCCAAGATAGACAGAGTCTTCCTGCTGTCCTAATTGCCTCGACAGAGTAGAATTTCTGGAGCTGGCATTTCCCAACTACTTTGACATTTCGGCTTTGTTTCTGATATATAAATGAAAGCATGCTAATAGGTTCACAGCACAAAAAGAATGGCTCATAGTTATTGTTTATTAATTTCCAGATTTTTTTTAAAGGGGGTGAATGGCTGTTATTTTTATCACTATATTTAAATTTGATGGCGAGTGAGTTAAGTATCGACATTGATTTGAAGCAATAGAAGACGGATGGCCTGTCATTATCTGAATTTTTGCAACCCCACAACGCTGCTTTCCGTGAGGTTCCCGTGGAAGGCCCTGCCACCACCACCCACATTGACATATATTTATATAAGGGCGAAAATGAAATATTTATTTACTTAAAAGAAATATGGTATGATGTAATATAAATAAAATATAATATTATGATCTAAGCCATGCGTGTCACATATCTGTGTTGTTATTTCCTAAGTAATTATTTACATTTCTGAAACTGAAAGACAATTTTCCTTTAAAACGGTAATAGTGTTTAACATTTTATTTCAGACTTCCAAATCTTATATAATTTAAAATAAAACAGAGACATCAGACATGAAGAAGGTTCCTTTATTTCACTTCTCTTTTTTCCCTTTTTTTTCTTTTGAAAATTCATTGTATATACCTACCGTACCTACAATTTCTGGCAGGAAAAACAAAATGGCCATTATTATTTACTTTATTAAAAAAAAAAAAGAAATAAGATCCCCTTACATATATGGAGAAGTCTAGCGACGGTCCAAGACGGACACGAAGGTAATGGATTGGATTACCATTAACTACAATTTATTATATATTACTTAAAAATTATATTGGGGAAATAAATGAGTGAAAAAAACAATGTGCGCTTAGTATAGCCGTATTCCTTCAATTTCAAATCAAGGAATTCCACTGTCAATTCTCGCTGGAGAAGATCAAGAAAGAGCTCTATTGACTCAGTCGATATTCGTTTGTTGGGTTTTTAATTTTCATTTGATTCGAAAGCATCGAATAATTAATGGAAATAATAGAGAATATAAAATGATTTCCAGGGAAAAGAAAGAGGCAATTGTAGCAAAGAGAAATATATGTGTATATATACGAATAATTTTATGTACTATATATGGTTGGCAATAGCATGAGGCGTTAAAAGAAAGGTCCCATGATTCGGCAGCATCATGGTGGTGTTTTGGCGTAGAGTTGCCGACAGAAGAAGTGCGTTCTAAAATAAACAATATTTTGTGATATGCGATGCGACATCATCATCAGCCACATTCATATATATATATATATATATGTGCGTGTATTTATATACTGGATGCAGCAATTCCCCCTTTTTAATTAAAAAAAAATTATTCTCAATAACTTAGACATATATATAGATATAATAACTTAGCTAATTTATTTGGTCCGATTTATCTATCAGAAAGAGATGGGTGGGGTGGACTAGTTCATGTTACCTAACAGCATTAACATCTCATACACAGACCAGCTCACGGTGAACCTGAACCATACATAACAAGTTAACCTCCCCTTCACTGTCCTTCGTGGAAAATGAAAAATAAGTAATTTCGTGATATCTTATTGTGTTGTTAAATTTATTTATTTAAAAATATACTATTAATATTTTTTTTATTTGTTGAACAGTAGAAAGGAAAATATGTGCCAAAATGTGCACATTCATTGTAATGAGGTGTTACGTCGGGAAATAGTTGGGAGGCGGAGTATGCTTAGGGGCCAAAAAAATAAAAGGAAATATAAAAGCAACCGATAAACATAAAAATAGAAGTGGAGCCTATTGGGCCTTTTCTGGGCCGCCTGATCGGGTCCACCGTGACAGCTCCTCTCTCTTCGCAGTCGTCTCGTCGTCCTCCAAGACGGTCGCCATCTGTTCATGCTTCCAGCTTGAGGCCAGCCATGGCCTGGCGTAGCTGCCACACTTCACGACCTCGACTCGATAGCCTATCTTGGGATATCTCCCAAATAATAATAAAATTCTTCTTGGAGCCTCTCAGGCTTCGAGAAGACGGAGAACACGTTCCCTCAATCTCGGTCCGCGAAATGGGCTCTTCTGCTTCTTCTCAGAACCCCGACAAACCTTCAAGGTCTCTCCCTCCCTCTCCCCCTCTCTCTGCACGTTTCTTCTTGTTGGCTTGTTGAGTAACTCAAGTTTCAACCGAAAAAAGTTTATCTTTTTCTGATATTAGCCACAATGCCACATACGAGGAGAGGATATCTAAACTATGGTCTTTCTTTCTTTCTTTCTTTGGTGACTGTGTGTGCTTCCTTGACCGGATTGCCAAGTTTGTGATTTCTGCATAGCGGAGAAAAACTTTTTAGTATATGTCCAATTTAGAAAACGGAAGTTCTTTACTGCTCCGTCTTTCCTATTCAGAGAATACTGGAACTTCAATAACTCCTGGGACTTACCACTGCATTTGCTGTGATAAACCACTGTTCGAGTTAGTGTCTAGTTCTTTATCAATCTTTTTTTATCACCCAGGTGGGTTTACTTTCAGTGACTCAAAACGGTGTATGGGGGCCCCTTTCTTTCAGATTATCTGCCAAATTTGACAGTTGAACATGTTGGCCATCTTACTAGAAGGTTATCAGGGAAAATGTTAAATCAAAGTTGGACCTGCCTATTAGTTTCATGCCCCATCAGAAAGTTCTATGCGCAGCCTGTGATGCTCATCTTTGTCCTGGGTTTGTTGATGGCCCACTGTCCACTGGGGAACGTTACCGCATTAATAGGTAACTGAAGCTTTATTCTTCCTCCTTTCTTGTTTCTTCTTCTTCATGAGCTGATCTTGTGTTTTCTGTTTCCATGCCTGCAGTGCTTCCATGAAGCTCACTGTTCTAGAACAGAGTAAGGGTTGCTGCAAAATTTTGATGATCCGTTACCCTGTTTCAAGTAGTAGCATTACGATTTTAAGGACGTCTCTTTTGAATTCTTGGATATGATTGAAATAATCCTTCATACATTTGTGTGTGTGTGAAGAAATTGCATTTTTTATGTGAGGGCTTTTTTGGTAATATTTATGTGAGAGGGTTGGTAAGCTGATACCTATGTTTTCTTTATTTAATGCTTTGTTCTTTCGGTAGGAGAGATTGACCCAGATCATTTCTCGTTCTCAACAACGTGTAGATTCTTGCCGGTTCTGGTGAAGAAATCCAAGCAGAAGACTCCATTTCTACTTGGGAATGAAAACAAGTACTCAGGAGTTTGCTCTTAGTAATTCTCTTAGATTGGGAGCAAGCAGGAAAAATAAAAGGCGTCAGACCTCGACGAGAAGAAGCCCCTTTAAAGCTTTTCTCTCGGTTCTCTTCTATGAACAACCGATGGATGACCTGGAACATGAAGCGGAGCATCTGCAGAACTCGATGCTAGGTCTCCACCCCCTCCCTCCGTCTCTCTTGCCTCTTGCTCTGTGTGTGCTTGTGTTCTTGATTTTCATATTTATCAACACTTGTGATGCGCTTATGTGATTCTGGTGCAGCTATGGAGTCTGAAGAGTCTGTTCTAATCAGTAATTCAGCTGATCTTCCCCAATTTGTTGCTATCAAAGGCTGGAAATGGTGGTTCCTTGTAAATCTCAACATTGCATTCCTGTTAATTGGACAGGCAGCAGCAGTCGCCTTAGGGAAGCTCTACTATGACAAAGGCGGGAAGAGTAACTGGATGGCTACTCTTGTTCAAACTGCCGCGTTCCCAATCCTCTATATCCCCCTCCTCTTGTTATCTTCTCTGAAATCACTTAAAGCTGCGATTGCCCATAACTCCTCTAACCCTTCGCTTCTTGCTTTAGTTTTGATGTATATTGTCCTTGGTGTTCTTCTCGCAGGGGACAATATGCTGTACTCTTTAGGCCTTCTCTACCTCTCAATGTCCACTTACTCTCTTCTCTGTGCAACTCAACTGGTCTTCAATGCGATACTCTCATACTTCATCAATGCCCAAAAACTCACGTTTCTAATAATGAACTCTGTAGTACTGCTCACCCTCTCAGCCTCTCTAGTAGCAGTACACTCCGACGACTCCACGGCTTCAAAGCAGCACTCAAAGGAAGAGCACATAATGGGATTCGTCTGCACGGTCCTTGCATCAGCAGCCTATGCATTATTGCTCTCTCTGATGCAGATATCATTTGAGAAACTGATCAAGAGGGAGACATTCTCAGTGGTTCTTGATATGCAAATTTACACGTCGCTCGTTGCTTCGTGTGTTTGCTTGGTAGGTTTGTTTGCTAGTGGTGAAGTGTGGTCTCTGAAACATGAAATGGAAGGGTTTGAGAAAGGGAAGGCAGTTTACATACTGGCTCTGGTTGGTTCTGCCGTTGCTTGGCAGGTCAGTTCTGTGGGAGTTGTAGGGCTTATCTTCTTGGTGTCCTCTCTCTTCTCTAATGTGATCAGTATGTTGACTCTGCCACTTGTTCCTGTTGCTGGTGCCCTCTTGTACGGTGAAAGTATGGGCTGGGAGAAGATAGTTGCAATGCTCTTGGCTGTGGTGGGATGCTCTTCTTATATCTATCAGCAATATCTTGATGATGTTAAGCCTCAATCAGAACAAGATGAAGCTAAGTAGTTCTTAGGAAGTTCACGTGAATGGACTATTTGTATGTATTCAAAATCCATTTGAGATAATATGGTGAATTGAGATTTTCACACCGCCAAGTTCATGGCCGTGTCTTGTCAGTGGGGTCATGGTCGTGTATTGATGGCGGGGCCACACGACATGAATTTCAGATGATTGAATTGTATGAGTCGGCTTGAGCCTATTGATCACATCTGAGATGGGTAATGCAATAATGATTTGAATCGCTCAATTATTTGTTAATTCCTAATCTAATAGATGGGAGAGAGATTTGATCTCGACGAGGTAAACAACCAGTGAGCTTTTCACGGTTTGTTGAAATTGAGAGGTTGCATAACCAACAAAAAGGATCTTAGTTATCGCGTTTGTAGCATCTGGTGGAAAACGATTGATCTGGTTTTCTCACAGACGATGAGATTGAATGGCAGAAATTTTCCAATTTCTGGATTCCCACATGGCATGTTACCGTTCAACTGGAGACTTCTGAGGTGTTTCAAAAGTCAAATTTTGTGGGTGGATCACAAGTCACAATCACAGCTGTGTTAGGGTCCCTCATAATTTCACATCCTGTACTGGTGAAGTACACTGAGGAAAAAAAGGCCCAAAATTATTGCACTCAGTAGGCTTCATAAATTCCGGCTTCTGCACCAAACTCCATGTGAACTGCACACAAGAATCAAGGTTTTTTGCTTTCTTTCCCTTCTTCTTTTGTGCGCTATGGTGGAATAACCTGATACAAGCATATTAGAACGCCAATGCCATAAGTAAATGAAGAATCTAATCGTGCCATCGTGAACCTCAAATCTCAGTGTTAATCTGAAAATCTTTTAGCAGTAATCCTCACGCATCCCAAGCTTTATTTTTTTTTTCCTTTTTTTCCCTTCATCTAGGGAGAGGATAAGAGAGTTTCCACATGAATCAAGAAAATGATTTCCCAAGGAGGTGGCAAAGTGTACTCACGAGAGAGATGATCTGCAGATGTCAAAAAAGTGGACAGACGAGAGATTTCTGAGCCTTTATGATAACAAACAAACATGCAACAGTAGCTATTGTTATATGTTCAATTTTCAACCGATTCTCTCCACCTTTTTTCCTTTATTTTGGACACCTGCCAATTTCCACTTTTTCTGTGCCTTCCTTCCACACTTCTTTTTGAAACAGGAGAACGCAGACAGCTGTGCTCTTATATTATGTGCCTCACTTGGATCAAACTCTGCAGCGCTAAGTCATGGGGAATGCCCTTGGGTTGGGATTCTACATCACCATATGCTGCGTTGCTTTTGTTGCATCGAAGGTTGTCATCTCAGTTCTTTGCTACAAAAGATGGAGGAAAAGGCAACAGCTAGTTTATGGAGACAGCTTATCAGGTGATCACTCTTCGGAATCCCGTTTGAACAATCCTAATCCGGTTTCTCACAGATTCCATCCTATGCTACTTACAGTGTACTGATGTCACGTTCGTTGCAGGGGGGAGGATTGTGCTGTTCAGGAACTCAGCGATGCAGTCCCTTACATCAGAGTCGTTTATTGAGAAGACACTGAAGCTGAGTAACAAGGACATCATCGGCACGGGAGGATTTGGGACAGTTTATAAGCTGGTGATAAATGAATCCATGGCCTTTGCTGTTAAGAGGCTCCACAAGGGTACTTCAGATGGGGACAAAGGATTTGAGAGAGAGTTGGAGGCCATGGGAGATATAAAGCACCGGAACATCATTACCCTTCATGGATATTGCACTGCCCCACGTTATAATCTCCTTATATACGAGCTCATGCCAAATGGAAGCTTAGATGCAGTTCTTCATGGTATGGACTCAAACCGAGTTTCTGCAAACCAAAACCAGTAAGAACTAGCAAGGCTCTCTTTGTCTTCAGAAAACTTTGCAGATCTTTCTAGGTTACCATTTTGTTCTTCTTGGAGGCAAAGGCAGTGATGAAAATGTGTTGGATTGAACAAATTTCCACCACAACGAAATGGGTAGCCGGTCTCCCAGAGAGCATTACAAAAATTTCATTCCTACGCTGTCATTTTCCTTCTGATCACATATAATAATGTTGCAGGCAAATCGATGAATAAGAAGCTGCTTGACTGGCCTACAAGGTGTAAGATAGCAGTAGGAGCTGCAAGAGGAATATCCTATCTCCACCATGATTGTATCCCGCACATAATTCACAGAGACATAAAGTCAAGCAACATTCTGTTAGATCAAAACATGAACGCCCGGATTTCTGATTTTGGACTCGCCACGCTGATGGAACCTGACAAGACTCATGTCTCGACTTTTGTGGCAGGAACGTTTGGCTACTTAGCTCCTGGTGTGGCCCATATACCATATAATATGGAAACAAAGAACTAGTAAATCTGTGTTTCCTTTTGAGGCACTTGAGTTAGTGAAAAGGTCATCGTTTTGCAGAGTACTTCGAGACAGGGAGAGCAACGGCAAAAGGAGATGTTTACAGCTTTGGAGTTGTACTGCTCGAACTTCTGACTGGCAAAAAACCAACTGATGATGCTTTTTTGGAGGAGGGAACCAAGTTAGTTACATGGGTAATCATTTTCCTTTTGGCTCAGGAACGTGGGTAATCTATTTATATTGTTTTCCAAATACAACTGTGGTTTCGCTATATGCTACACTTGACATAGGTTGATATCTGTGATATTAACAGAACTAACTTCCATATGATGCGAAACAGGTGAAGTCAATTGTGAAAGACAAGAGGGAAGAATATGTACTGGACCGCAGCTTGGAATGCTGTCCAATTGATGAGATTAACCATGTCTTTGGTATTGCATTGATGTGTCTTGAGCCAGAACCCTCAGGAAGACCGACGATGGCTGAGGTTGTCAGGATGCTTGAGCAGAAAAGGCCGGAGAAATTTGTAAATGATTAATTTCCTACGACTTTATACTTTCAAGAAAGTCTACTTATAAACTCTGTTCCATTATCATTTCTGCGAGTCTCATGCTCCAGCCCATTATTTTCGACAAACCGAAAGATAGGAGCAGTTTCAAATATCTCTTCCAATGACCTTGAATATACGCAGACTCCAGATACATAACAGCAAGAAATCAAGATATTATTGCGTCAGCTGAGGTGAAAGATCTGTCGATCTGAACGAGATAAAAGTCAGGGTCTCCAGATATATAGCAGCAAGAAATCATGAACGAGTTTATAATATTTGCTAGACCATTGACAAAAGAAACTTTCAGGGTGGGAGACACCAGAGAAGGAACACATCAAAGACAGCGAAGATCACATGGACTCAAATGTAGCATCCACTTCAGACAGTAAAACATCAGATGAGACAGAAGCATGAAAACAAATTGTGAATCGTAAACGAAATCTGTACTCATTTCTCTATGAAAGCTGCAATGTATTGTTTGGTTTCATTGTGCTCTGGATTGTCAAGTGCTAAGAATACAATCCTCTCTCTCTCTCTCTCTCAGTCTCTCAAACAGCTGCATTATCGCCCATTATTACCTGGAAAGATGGAGTTATACAACGATCCAGCTCCCTGAATATCAGAAGTTGATTTCCCCTTCCAGTTGCTTAATTTAGCATATAGCGATGGATTCATGTGAAGGCCTGTAGCATAGACCTTCATGCCAGTGATTGCATGTGTGAATGCTTCTGCGATCATTCAAGGGTAAAGACTTCAACCCATGAAATTAAATGGGACCTATTTACAACCACAAACATGTGGCAGTAAAGATTTCGTGAAGAATCAACTCTTGGCTCAAATATAAATCTGTAGACTTCTCAGAATTAGTGGTGATTCGGTGATTGTGTTCGACTTTGGAGAAATGCAAGTGTAATGCATTATGCCTCACATAGTCCTAGTCAAAGTAAATCTCTCTCTTTCTTATGTTAAATTTAGCAACTTTCTGTGGCGATCCTTTCGTGCATTTGAGACAAAATGTTGTCTGTCCAAAGCTCATAAAATCTTGGATTAAATTTTAGTTCTTCGCAGAGCTGAAATTCTCCTTACTGTAGGTGTGTAGTATGATGGACGTGTTGCGTGTGCTGCAGAAGAAAGATGATTCCACCGGAAGATGAAGCAGCTCTAACATTGAACTGAGTTGATAATAGATGGAGTGATGGAACCATTAATATCTACAGATCAATCCAAGAGACCGAGTTATCAATTAACTTGATACTTGTGTACTACCGGAAAAATACTACTAGAATTTATTTTTTATTTTTATTTTTTTAAAAGAATGGTCAAATCTAGTCTGTCAATAAAATAGTAAAAGCCCAGAGCACCAATAAAATTGGCGTTAATTTATAGCCAAAGAACACATGCTTCTCGGCGTTACTTCCTCTTTTAAGCATTGGAATATTGATTGGATCCCTAGAGATAGAAATATTCTAGCACACTCGCTTTGCCAATGATCCAGTTTGACAATCTTTTTTTTTTTGGTCGCCAGCCACGGTATCCAAGCAGGCCCCACCAGCGGTGAGATGGCATCTTTCAGCCAACCATACTTGACTAATCCGTTGGTCGCCCCGGGTCGCACGCCTGGCAATGGCGGGTGAGGCTCCCAAGAGGGGTGTCTGCGTACGTGAGGTCTCGAACCCGAGACCTCCTTAAGCGGCACCGAGCTGCTTACCACTCGGCCCAACCCCTCTTGGTTCCAGTTTGACAATCTGTACTTTTAGAAGTGCAGCTAATTTGAATATTATACCACATTACTGATTAAAAAAAAAAAACTCATGCTTCTTGTCCTTTTTGGCGGCTTTTATCTGCCCAGTTCCATTTTCCTCCTCCCAACGGTTAAATTCACAGAGAAGAGGACCCTGAATCAAATATAGCCGTTACAGCAAAACTCACCTTTCCCCTCGGGACCCCATCAAAAGCCCATGACCTTTACCTGACATCTCAGTTTGCAATCTCTGTCCATCTCCCTGTCAAGCTATATATCTGTCATTAACATTTTCGTTTCATAAAGTAGTCAGTGCTTGAGGTCCGGTCCTATCAATGGCTAAAGATGCAGTTGTCCCTCTTTTTCTGCTCCTAATTATGTCATTCACTTTAGGTGCACAGATATCAGTCGAAAAGATCCCAACTTTAATCTTCTTTTGGGCTTTTTGCATGCGAAGAGAAATATAGTTGATCTTCAACATCCACTGCATTGTTTAAATTGTAGAATGTCATTGTTGGGTTGGAGCAAAGTTTTCAACTTTTATCAGCACTGATAAAGGCACATTTTTTACTTGTCCAGCATTGTGATTTGACAATTTCAAGATGCCGGCTTCTAGACACGTAGAGCAATGAATTCTAGGTTTCATTGATTGGAATGAGCCACACAATTGAACGATCTGATATGTGTCTCCTATCATTTATTGAGATAGTGTGTGACGTAAATGGGGAGGGCTGTTTCCTGTCCAATTTTACTTTGTCCATTTCATGGAATACGCTCCTCTCTTGTTTCTTGAAAGCCGATAACTTTGTTCTTTTTTTTTTTTTCCTAAACCAAAATGTTCAGGAGGAACTCTGAACTCTGCTATGACGCAGGTAATCTCTCAGCTTAGCAACCAGTTTTGTACAAAGAAGCAGGGCTGTGTAGTCAATTATAATTAAGAGATACATGCCTGCTTGTGGAAATGCTATCAATGACTCTAGAACTTGCAGAGAACTTGGTGTGTGGCAAAGCCATCATCGCATCGAGCAACACTGTTAGCAAACATCAATTACGTTTGCTCTCAAGTGGACGGTAAAGTTATTCAGAGGGGCTACCCATGCGTCAACCCCGACAATCTCATGAGCGACGCTTCCATTGCCTTTAACCTCTACTACCAGTCCAAGGGAAGGAACCATTGGAACTGTGATTTCAAGGGCTCTGGCCTCATTGTCATGACTGATCCTAGTAAGTAACTCAACTCAGTGTTTTTTTCTGTACTTTTGCAAGATCAGGTATGCAATGTAGGAAATTTTGCTAATGCTTTTGGCAAGGTGCATAGGTTAGCAACCCTCGAGCTCAATTACTTTATTTCTGGTTAATATAATTCTATGGTTTTGATTTATATAATTTGCAAGCTATAGCAACTGCATCTATCCATAGTTCGTAGTCCTTGGTGATGAAATAGCCAAGATAACATCGTGGGCCTTATTCGGAGGAGGACAAAACTACTCACGATGTTACACGTCCTAGAATGTTGTAGCTTTATTGTAGCACTGGTGTAACATAATCCTCTGTGCAATGATTGCTGACAGGCAGTTTCAATTTATTCTGTTTTATGTTACTGGCTGAAGCTCGTTGGTAGAAGAGCAGTTGTAGACTTCCACCCTATGATGAACAAACATTTGGGGTTTTGCATCTTCTTATTTTTCTGTCTCTCTTTATCTGCCCTCAAGTTTGTGGTCTTCCAAGTCAGTCCATGAGATGAGTCCTGACCTGAAGCATATTCTTGAATTCTCCATAAAACTCAACCTGGGAACGACGTTCATAAATTGAATCTATCATTGCTCACAATCCAAGTGTGGTTAAATGAACAACACGAAAGTGAAGGGAGGGAGAGGAACTATCATTTTGAAAGTATAAGGGACCTAACTAGAAATTGAGGCAAGTGTTGGAGCTAATAGTGATTTCGAAAGTTTATCGCTTCCCATCATCTCCTCTGCTCTATAAAATGGAAACCCAGGCTAGGGTTTCTCCTCACCGCCATTCAGAGAGCAGGGCGGCCGGCATATTCGATGGCGTCCTCGTTCCGTTGCGGGCGTAGACCAAAAGCCTTGTAATACCATTCTTCACTCTGTGCAACTAGACCTTTCACGTCTTTTGCAATCAGAATGGTGTTACACATCTCAAAATCCAACCACAACAAATTCTCAAGAGCTGATTTTGGGACTCTCTCTCTCTCTCTCTCTCTCTCTCTCATTATTTGAATCTCGATGTCATTGGTTGTTTGGGCCGTTCCAATGGGTTCTCGTTTTAATGTCTGCGCACGAGGGCTCAATTTCACCCGGCCGAGATTAAATTATCACGAGGGGCAGCCTCAAGGTTCTACATGCTCTCAATCATGTCTTAATTCAGGGAACTGCCCTAAATTTATTAGCTCCGTGCTTTAGTATTCTGTTACTAAATCTTTGTCAGAATTTCGGGGAATTAAGAATGCCTTGTGTTTTCTGGAAAAGAAGTTTTGATTTTTCCAAGATTTGCCATTTGTACTCCGAAACTTTGATCTTTGAACGCCTCTTAGATTGTTCTAGGGTCGGATTGGATGTAAAAATGGTGATTTTGACTGCAAAATTGTCTTTTTGAATGATTAGTTTTAGTGCACGACAAATTACCGCAGGGTCATTTGTCATATTTCTCAGGGCAAAGATACATGCTGAAGGCTCAGTTCATCTATGCTTACTGCTTTATCACATACATCTTTGGATGAGAGGAAGGATCGGCCTCAGTACAAACATCATACTTCACAAGTAAAGAAAGCCAAATAGAATTCAACAGTACCAAAAGTATTTAAATTTTTGAAGAAACTCTAAACATATAAAAAGAAGGGTGAAATTTTATTTTTAGCATGAATTTCTTTATAACTTAAGAAAACATAAATTATAAGATATTTGTTTTGTTTAATATTACATTTATTTTTAGTCAAAATCAACTGGAGCCATTAGTTTATTTGTTAAAATTAATGTGTCGGGTCAACTAAAATTGTTATTTTTCATGTAACATATAGTTTGTATCCTCCTAGCTCGCATGGAAAAGTTTGTACTAATTTCAAGGTTCAACTAGATTATTTCTCCTAAAAAGAAAAGTAAAGAAAAATGAAAAATTTAAGTGGAAGGTAGCTAGAAAATCATTGTAATCCGTGAATAAGCTAAAATCTCTTAAAGACTTGAACTGTTCTTGGAAAATAGGATGATTTTTATGGTTTATTGAAATGTACCTTGAGTTTCTGTAGGTGGAATCCAGGACTGATGGTCTTCTTGCGCATTGCCCCCTTCTCACGGGTTTCTATTGAGACTCTCACTGAGTCCTTCTACTAGCAACTTCAGCAGCAGGTACACTTCTGGCTCTCGAAAGTTGTCTATTTTGGCCAAAAAAATGTCATTTACATTTTCAGGTTCATGATATTTACCCTTGGAATTTGGCATAATCCAGTTGAAAGTAATCCTTGCATGTGAATGCTGAAAAGTAAATGTTTTTGCTTCTGCACTTTCTGCTTATTGACATCTTCATTTCCTGTCTAGCTTGTGGCATGGTTCGCATAGCTAAGAAGGTAGCTATAATTGAAATGAAGTGAAAAGAATAGTAAGGGATCAGGTATCTGGAACTGAAATGAAGTGAATGTATAAGAAGGGATCGTTCAATCGAAGAAGTTATGCCCATGGAGATTCAATAGACTTGGTTGCAAATTATCAGATCTTTCTCCTTAATTCTGGAGTGTGACATTTTCCAATGTAAGGAAAGGGATAAATGACAATCAACGCGATTGTTGTCTTTCCACTTCTTTTTGCTACCCTTTACCATCCATCTCAAACCAGACAGGCCAGACTAGCCTCATCGTGGCCCTGGGAGGGACAAAGAGAGGCATTCAAAAGGAGGACGTTGCAGGCAGGGTATCAATCATTTTGAATTGAAAGAAATCCTCCATCTATGAAAATTTGGATGAGAATCAGAAGGATTGCCTCGAGTCATCTTAATCTTCCCCATCATTCCGCAAAGATGGCTCTGTACATGAACTCACAAGATTCAAGAATTTGCATGAGATGCTATGCCTGATTGCCTCAACTCTCTTGGGTTGGGGGTACTGTCCGTCCAATTCCCAGACTTTCTGCTTTCTGGAATATCAGTTCCTTGCTGAGACTTTCTGCAAGTTCGTTGGAGGAGTTTGGTAGTGCCAG
Organism: Lagerstroemia speciosa; assembly: GCA_037672795.1. Lineage (NCBI taxonomy): Eukaryota > Viridiplantae > Streptophyta > Magnoliopsida > Myrtales > Lythraceae > Lagerstroemia > Lagerstroemia speciosa. The sequence goes on from CM075308.1 coordinate 2,367,306, forward strand.
AGGAAGCATCATAGGAAGTGTTCCAATTCCAACTGCATTGGCTGAGCTGCACCATGATGGCTTTGAAGGATGCGTTAAAGTTTTGCTGGACTTTTTACTCTGTTCGAAGGTGAAACATCCAAGCCTCTTGCTCAAAGTTAAAAGCTATACAACTGTAGCTCAACGACAGGCATTCTGTCAATTTTTCCATCACTAACTGATCGATGATCGACACACCCAGGATACTTCTACGGCATTCAGACTTGCTCATTGATGATTGACATACCTTAAATATTTTTCCACTGGAAGATGAATGAGAAGAACCATGGAAAGTGTTGCCACAGTAAGCCCCTTCAGAAAGGTCGTGGCTTTAGGAATGAGACACGTCCTCAGTTTTTCCTTGTCGTATATAATCAGTTAAAATTTCGTTTAAAGTGAAGAGCGTTGCTACTTGAGTGATCTGTTTCTGCTCATCTTTATTATGCTATATTTATTAAGGTCATGTTTGAAGGTAAAATTTACACGGTCACATTGCATTTTCTAAATAAAGTGCTTTTGCTGCAAAAGAGAATATCTACGAAGGGCTGAAGCAAACAACTGGTATCCTTTGGTTTGGTTCATCAAAGACTTTATAAATCATGCTCTATACAGAGCAACTTCAACACCGTACTGGGATTGAAGACTGATGATTGTTTCCAAATATGGGTATAAAGAAGGGCATGGCTTGAACAAGAAGCACTACAGGATTGTGAACTCCGTTATGGTAGAGTAGAGTTGCAGGCAATGACAACTGTATCGCTGCAAGTATGGTTTTTTCCGAATCCAAACTTCTCTTTTTCCTCCTGATATGAAGTCTGGGAAGCATAAGCTATTATTGAGGCTGTGATATGAATTGACAGTACCTCTAAATATGGTGCATCAAACATGCACATTATTGCAGTTTTTTCTTTTCCTCCCTTGCAAGCATCCTAAATTATTATAACATAAATCCTTGAAATTGAAAGAGAAATGAACTCAAAAATCTGGTGGATGCATCTTCAAGTAAACCAGGAGCAACTTACTAGCTCACGAAAGAACTTAAAAAGGAGGATTAACTTGGAATTACTAATTACCCGGTAAAGGATATTACTAGTGCTTTCTCTTACTACTATTGAAACAACCATCATCATGAAATAAAGCCTATGGTAAATCAATCTTCCTGTAATCTGTTGATGATATCAGGTATGATCAAATCACTATTATTGTGATTGTACATTAAGCTTTTCGTAAAATGACTTGAGCACCATGTTGGGGATGAAGAGTGATGACTGTTTCTGGTGCATGAGCATAAGAAGGAGAAAGCTCGAACAAGAACCGTTGTAGTATCATCGCCATGGCCATCTTTGCTTCGATCAATGCAAAGTTCATTCCTATGCAAATTCGAGGGCCCCAACCAAATGGGAAGTAAGAGATTTGGTTCTTGGTCGCCTTTGAGATTCCTTCAGAGAACCTCTCAGGCCTGAATTCCTTGGCATCTTCTCCCCAGAGCTCTTTATCGTGATGGATGAGTACTATGGGCAGTGCCAGTTGCACTCCTGCAGGTATAGTTAGTTCCCCAAGTTTCATTTCCTTGTGGATGAATCGACCGAGCACTATGACCGGTGGGTATAGTCTCAGAACTTCATATAAGATCATTGTAACCTGCAACAAAACGTTAGAAGGAATCACCTTTTGAGGTAAAAAATCACCACTTGTTTCTCCATATCGAGAGAAGTTTATACTTACAATCTTCAGGTGGTTCAGCCCGACTAAGTCTGGTTTTCCATCTCTTCCAAATACTTGCAAAACCTCCTCTCTTGCTTGGGTTTGCCACTTAGGATGGATGCTCAGTAATATCATTGTCCAAACAAGAAGGACCGAGGTTGTCTCTTGCCCCGCAAAATAGAAAAGCTTACACTCCTCGATCACATCTTCAGTACTCATTCCCATGTTTCCATTGTTTTCTTGTATTTCTTCCATGTTCGACTCCAGCAACAGCCCCAAGAGATCACCCGGAGCAACCTCCCCTGCCCTTATAGCTTTTTCTCTTCTGTTGATGATCTCCCTAAGCAGAGAGTGCACTTCATTGGTCACCAACTTCATCCTCCTGTTCATCTTTGTGGGGACAAACCTGCAAGGACAACGGTCAAGTCAAGATGAACATATATATGCACATGTATATGTGCAACCTCTTCCTCGGAAGATAGAAGTACTCAACAGACTTTGGATCAGATGCTGAAGGGAAGTCCTCTTATTTATTTATCTTATTTGGGTATCTTTTACCTCCATCCTGGGATGTAGACTGTCTGAAGGAATTTGATGGCAAGATCAACTTGTTCCTCTTGAAGCTCAAAGATTCGCTTCCCCTCTTCATAGCTACTCCCAAATGCTATTCGAGAAATCACATCACGGGTCAGATTTTGTAGCTCGGGCCATGCATCGAGCTCCACTGATCCTTCTGTGGATATCAACTTGTCCCACCTTGTCACCACCTCATTGCAGCTTGAATAACAAGCAGGAATCATGAGCTGCCACGGAGAAGATGAAAGACATCAGGGATCCAGTTGCATCGAATTTAGCAATGAAGGAGAAATTATATTTCAGTTCATGGAGATAACTTTGAGTTTCTCTGAGTGGAAGGCGGGGTTGATGATTTTCCTGTGAGTTACCCATTTCTCGCCCTCATAGCTTGCGAGTCCAGTCGCTAGCAGCCGGACCAATGGATTTGAAGGTGGTTTCTGAAAGTCATGTATCTTTGAGAAGATTTCCTTGAGATAGTCGGGGTTCATGATGTTAAGTCTCGGAGTTGGTCCCAGCCATATGAAAGAATCCTTACCTGCAAATTTTCAAATGAAGCTCCATAGTTTGACACAAACATTTGTTTTAGACCGGTCGATGTAGCCTTGGATCTAACATAGATGTCAGATAGCTCTTATGTCTGGTCAATAGAGAACAATTCTGGGAATGAAAGAGATGAGGAAGGATGACTATAATCTTGGGCAACAAGCTATTTCAGCGGGACTTGACTTGGGTCATCGAAGACATACTGCTGTTAGTGTTCGTATTTAAACTCAGTTAAAGGGGGTTTACATTGTCTATTTTATGAAGAGAACTACTATTGGCACAGCATGACGTCCGAGAGAAGTCTTACCAAAGGTATTGACAGAATGAGAGACGTATGGGAAAATACGAGGCACCGGGTCATCTGAGAGTCCGATGGGTCTCAACCTGGATTCTTTCAGCATTTTCACAGTGTCTTTCAGGTCCCCAAACAGAAATCTGTACGGATTGCCTTTGAAGCCTTGTTCTCTGAGAAGCCTCTCAAGCCTCTTCGGCTTGAGCCACACCCAGTTCAGGACCCTCCACGCCCATGTCACTGCTAGAGCAAGGAGGACCGATCCTATTCCAATGGAGATAGCTGGTAATTCCATCCTGTTTCTCCTTTTCCTTTTCTCTTCTTTTTTCCCCCTCTGTTTGGGTGTGTGAATTCTAGTCCTAGGCGGGGAGAATGATTTTTATAAGCTTGAGGAGGATTGGCATAGGAAGCTCCTACAGAAATGTCCAAATGATGAACAAAGTTCAACATCTTGTGGTGCAAGAAATACAGACACCCATCCTGTCCTTTTCCTCTTTCTTCGTCTTTTTCAGCTTTTGTTTACTTCTAGATATGTTGAAAATTCCTTAAATAAAGGAACCAACTTTGTGAAAATATCATTCACTCAATGAATTATAGCACAGTTGGTCGTACTGAGCTAATAGCAATAGGCCCGACATACGTGTATCATGCATAGGACCAAAGCCAAGTACACGACTTTCCAGCCACTGTTACATTGCTTTTCAAACCAGTGCTTTGATTTGAAGTCATTTCCACGCATTCATGTTGAAAGAAATTAAGACACTGTTTTTGCTACCCACGTGCTAACCCATTTTCACGGACAATCATATGGTGCTGGACGAGACACTGTGAAGAGTTACAGCACGTTTTCTGAACGATGATTGCAGGTTGGTATCGATGAAACTGTGCTGTGATTAGCAATTTTTTTCCTTCTCCTTTGTGGGACATTGTCACTCGTTTAAAAGTAAAATTTCTTATGTTCAGATTAGAGACTTCAAAAACAAGGCAGTTGGGATGTTCCTAAGAGTAAGAGCGATATATTTATATTATATATATAGCTTCAATCTAGGCGGCTTGAATAAAAGAGAGCACACTATTAGTCAATAAGAGCAAACAATCACTTTAATCTTGAATTTTATACTCGACCAATAATTTAGTTTATAATCTTTTTTTATCAATATTTAAACTCAAACATCCATATTTTTGCTAACGCTTTGGTCTGACTGTGAAACCGTCATTTAAAATGCTGACGTGAAGTCTGGCGTGTCACTTAATATGTTGGGTATATAATTTTTTTTCACACTAGAACGACCTCGTTTTGTTAAACCAAAAAAGTATAATTGTTATTTCGCCCCTTGCTATTCATCGAATTTTCAGAAATTTCCATTAAGCACAAAATTCCCCCTCTCTTCATCCGTTCAACCCTCGATTCTCCGCCCAGGTAATTAGCTGTTTTGTCGTCAAGTCTCGGTATGAAAGCTTTGTCTTGCGCAAATTTTCCTTGTCTTTGTTCTATGGTCTGTGCTGCAATGTATTTATTATGTATGTTACAGCCGTCATGTCTTGGGGAAACATGCGAACTTCGAAGTTCTTGTTCTTCCTTACCAGTAGCTCGCGATGAGCTAAACCATTTTTATATTTGGGTCTCTAAATAGTGATCTTAACTTGCTTTCGAAATACTCTGATAAGTTAGTCCAATTGAGCAATGTACGGAAATACCGTACATTTTAAAAATAATTCTTTAAAAACCGTTCAGGGCAAACTATTTACGTCAATACCGTTAAGAGATCGCATCTTCAACCTGCGATCTCATTTTTGTACTGAGATCGCAGGTTCAAGATGCGATCTCTTTATAAATATACCCTGTTTATATTTGTTAAGTTTTTTTTTGTACACAGAGATCGCATCTTCAAGATGCGATCTCTTAACAAATATAAATGATTTATATTTGTTAAGAGATCGCATCTTGAAGATGCGATTTCAGGTAAAAATAAAATTTCAGTTTTTACTTTCAATCTTCCTTTTTGTGTTAAGTAAATTTATAGTTGTAAAGAGATCGCATTTTCAACATGCGATCTCAGTACAAAAATGAGATCGCAGGTTGAAGATGCGATCTTTTGACGGTATTGACGTAAATAGTTTGCCTTGAACGGTTTTTAAAGAATTATTTTTTTTAAATACAGTATTTTCGTACAAATCTCTAGTCCAATTGATGAAACGTTTGCAGCTTCTTCTTCTCCCCCGGCCCCTGTTCAAGGTGGGAATGGTCCACTGTTGGGAGGCGTCTGTGCAACAATTGCTGAAGGTGAGGCTTCGCATATGGTTTGAATTGCCAGTAACATGCTTTACGTGGGATGAAATTTGAATTAAGACTGGATTTTTTTGCTCGTAAAATGCAATTTGTAGGATTGAATTTCTATGCTTGGTGTCGCCGATACACATTTCTGTTCGTTTATATTGGGTATCATTATCATGTGCCCTAACCTGCAACTTGCGTGCATTCCGTGGTGACACATCGTTAGTTTAGGCATTAGTTGCTGGCAGGGTTGTAGTGCAGGGATGCAGCTTGTGAATGGAGATGCCATTAATCAACGCAAATAGGTAAATCTCGGACCGTAGGGAGGGCTTCATTTGAGGATCCTTATGTATTCCCTCTTCTTGACTTGCAAGAGAAAAGGGGTATTCGATCGGAGGAGGGGGAGAATGGCGGCAAAGAGTGTGCGACAGATAAAAGAGAGGAGAATTTTGTGCTTAATGGCAATTTTTGGAAATTCAATGAATAGTAAGGGGTGAGATAGTAATTATACTTTGGGCATTAAGAAATTGTATACCTCGCACATTAAGTGACACGTCAGACTCCATGTTAGCAATTTAAACAATAGTTTCACGGTCGGACTAAAGTGTTGGTAAAAATACAGATGTTTGAGTCTAAATGTTGATAAAAAAAATTGGAGACTAAACTGTTGGTCAGGTACAAAATTTGGGACCAAAGTGACTGTCTACTCAGTAAATAATATTAGTTGAACTTGAAAAATGTTTACTATTGAAACATGACAAGCGGCCGGGGAAACTTTGGGCAGCACACGGGAAACCTCACCCGAGTCAAGTGCACTGCACCCACACGTTTCTTCTTTCTTTTTGGAAAAAGATGTATGCACCAAGCTACAAAAGAGTGAGGTTAGCCATGACGCGATTTCATTCGGGGCTTGTTGTCGTTTTGCCGAAGACAGGTCACAAGAGGAGGAAGAACTGAAGGAACATATGGACCAAGAATCAGTAATGGGAGGGAGCTGAGCTCCAATGCTTGGACCACACGTTCTCTGGATCTCTAGAAGCAACCATCCATCCTTTTATTCTCCACGGATCTATTCAACTTCACTGGGGCTTACAACTGAGAAGCAATTTGGCGTCTTTTTTGGGGCAACTAATGGCCACCTAAGCCTGACCATTAAATTTCCCAACTTCTGCTAGCCACGGACATAAGTAAAATCTTCCAACTCTCTTTCCTCTTATTCAACTGCCTGTTTCATCCTGTCTCAGCACCATAATAGTCTGTTCTATGACACAAATAATCATCTGCAAGACTATAATGACAAGTTCTTGACGTTTCAATTTCCCCAGAAAAAGAAAAAAAGAAGATAATTGCTCCGCTTAGACACCAAATATGGAGCTGAACCAAGATCAATGTAATCTGAGGTTTCCTCTGCAAGAAACTTCGGATGAACTCTGTTGGGAAGTTTAAAATTGGTCATCAAAGTTGGTCTGGTTCCTGAATGCTGAAAAATTCAAGAGACTGCCGCACAGAGGATCGCATCCCTCACATTTGATTTTCTGTGCACTTCTAGAGTGCCCTGGGTGTTCACTCATTTCCAATTGTGTGGAATTGCATCTTATAGATGCTGTTGTTTGGTTCAACAGGGACGAGGTCATTCCATTGCTTGCTTATTAATTCCTAAAGGAAGCCAAAACTTGAGAGTTTGAACCATTCAGATAAAACAGAGATTCACATTTGTGTTTTCCAATAGCAGCAGTTTGCTTTCTGCATTGATATTGGACCAAACTCTTATGAATTAGGTAGAAATTTAACACCTCATACTTTCTTTATAGGGTTGGTCAGGACAACTGGTAGATCGAATACCCTTTTCCCTTCTCTGTAGCTGCTTCCGCATGAAGTTGAGAAATCACAGTGGGTCAAACTCTGCAGGTTGACTCAAATGCTGGAAACATAATCATCAATAAGTTAAAAAAAGGCGCAAGTAGCAAAATCTGCCTGTGATCGATTTATATTCACAAACATTCTTCTTCCACCATCAAAGAAGCGCCACAGAATTTCATCATATATATCCTTATCATATGGGACTCGTAAGAGCTTTCATAGAGTTTCAGTGGGTCCTGCTATAATTAACGGTAGAAGAACAGCGAGAAACAGGTAATAATCCAAAACCTAAAAGAACTGCCCCACCCTACAAACTCCGACATCATACAGCAATTTAAGTACGGTAGCCAGATAGATTTTCTTGTCTGCAGCACTGATGGAAAAAGAAAAATGTATATGTTTCCAGACCCGAACAGCCTTTACTTGCTTTTGCACTCGTTTCAAAATATTCAATAACTACAGAAGACATGTGCCTGCTTAAGCTCAACAGATGGTCCAAAAGTAAGTCACCCTACATCGGATAGTTACCAATCGTAATCCTCCTTCGTCACCCCAAGAAGAATGACAACTGTCACAAGGATGGCCTAAAAGCATGACAGAAGAGCAATGTCAGTCCAGGACCAGAATATGCAAGTGCAGGTGTAGTTGGGAGTTAAAACTGGTCTGTTCAGGCAGGTTTTTCTTGTAAATGTTCGGCTTTAACTTTTTCAGGTAGGTTTTTTCAAGTTATGAAACCACCAAAGAACAATTTGGGTGAGGAAGAACCAACAATGGTTTCAATTTCCCTCTTCTCTTTCCGAGTGATGTCTTCAAGCACGGTTTCAATATAAAAGGTCAGCATATACAATAATAACAAAGCGAAACTATCATAGTCAATTAAACTTACAAATATAGACCATGTCATTATAGAAATCTGGATACATGAGTAAGTCTAATAACATAAAAATGAAAAAAAATGTTAAAGTCCAAAAACATTAGAAGCAAATCAAATTCACTGTTTAAGTCCAATATTACTTAAAGGACACGATGTTAGCTTATATCAATATCAAATACCATTTGATAATTACAAAGAAAAAAGTTGGTTGAAGAGTTTGAGAAACTAAGATCGGCACTATGTTATATTACATATAATAGATAAAATACTTAACAAATACAACCACTTGGGTTAGAGAAGCTGACTTCTATGGGTCAGTTTCCTACAGCCTTGAAAACCACCCAAGAATTACTTTGGTCTTCAAAAAGCTGGCTTTCCATCTTGGCTATGTTTTTGGGTTTCCAGTTTCCGGTTTTTTTGCTTATATCCACTAGTGTATTTGTTCCCCTGGAGCAGTGACAGTGCATAAAGAAAACTGAACAGGTCAACTTACAGCAACTGCACAGGCAATATATCCAGGCTTCTCTCGGTAATCTATTCTGCCACAAAGTAGAACCAGTAACCCGATGTACCAGGGGATGGTCCCAAGAAAGAAACCAAATATAAACCTTCAACATTGTCAATACATCAGAGGAGTTAGATATCGCAAGAATGATATTTTTTTTCAATGTGAGAGATACTATGCTGATGTAGAAATATCAACTATTAAAATATAAAATGACAATTTCTAAATGCATCATATCATATATATGTTATAAGTTAAACAAGAAGGAAATAATGGACCACTCACAGAAACCAGCCAATGCCAATCCCACAGCAAGGGACGCGCCGCTCTCTCACAGGCCTTCCTTCAGCAATAGCATAGCCTGAGAAATTAATAACCAAAAAAAAATATTTATTAGATTTCAAGTTCAATTATTTGTGACACCCCACTTCATTAATCTGTAGCTGGGACTGCAAAGGATTTATCAGTTCTTCTCTTTCAAAGAACCTATCCTCATTTTCACTCATGAACTAGTCAGCACAAAGGGAACTGCGGGTGTGATCCAGTTCATCCTTTGCTTCTACAGAGTCATCACATCCATGTGAATGCTTCTCTTCAATTTACAAACTCACCGTAGCTCCACTACAAGGCACTATTTTCCTAAAAGTAGAAGGAGAAAAGCTTGTCACTGTCATTCATTTTTTTCCCCTTTTTGAGTGGTAAGCTTGTCTCTGTGACTCAAAAGCACGAAACTAGTAATCATATGGTTATGATAATATTAGCAGTGAGATGCTCTCAGTTTGCTTTCTCTCTCGGACAACTGAGCTGGAATATACAAGGAATTCATAAACAATCATTCAAAGGTCTTAAAAACAGGTTATTTCCAGATGCTCATATCACCAGAAACTGTGAGATTGCTGATAGATATCAGATAAAATAAGTAGTCCATGATCCCTTAATTGACCAAATCATAATCCCAATTAACATGCCAGAAGTAAATAGTGCTCGACAAACCACTGCTCTGTCAAACGTATGAACATCTATATCACCAAAAGTGAGTGCAGAACATCAGAAACATGGAGCTTTCAGCAGGACCAATTCAGCTATCTATCAGAAGAAAGCAAAAATCAACAATGAAAGCTGCACTTAGCGGGAGCCATCTTTTCTGAACTATCTTCAAAAAAACCAGATTCTCAGTCAATAATCATAAAAGCGATCCAATTCACAATATATAAAGTCTACACAAACCTGGAACAGTCTGATAGCCATATGGGTAGTATTGGGGATGAGGTGGGGCGGAAGGATCTGCCCCTGGCGGAGGAACTGGTTGAGGAAATCCGATCACAGGCTGGGGCTGGCTGGGCGGATGAGGGGGAGGGTAGTTGGCAACGCCCTGAAAAGTTCCGTACCGGGCCGGATACTCGATGCTGCCGGAGCCCCCTCTGCTCTTCTCCCCGTCATGGCTCATTTTTATCTTAATCTGCTAAGAGGGTCTGATCACTTTATCTAAAGATTTGATCTTTCTGCGAGATTAAGTGGTGGGGAAGGAGAAGGAGGAGGAGGAGACGGCGAACGGCAACCGATCGCGTCTCCTGGCTATTTCCTTAGAGGCCAAGGTACGAAATCAGATGGGCAGTGGAGCAGCTGCCCCTTTTTTTTTTTTTTTTGAAAGTTTCCGATTTTTTAATCGGATTTAGAAAATGAAAAAGTGTTAAAACGGAAAAATAATATTCTTATTTTTCATCATTTCAAGAGTAACACTATTTTATAAATATTTAGAAAAATGACATTCCATTGTAATGAAAGATTATATTACACTTATTAACTCCTTTCCATTATTTTAAAATTCCCTACATTATTTTTCTATCCTTTTTCCAGTTCCCTCCATTATTTCTCTTCCCTTTCTCCCTTTAACAAAAATCCTCCTCACCAGAGAGTCATGGACGGCATCACTAGAGCATCATATGGGCGGCAAACAATAGCTCGTCATCGGACGAGCAACACTCACTGGCGGCGAAGAGGAACACTCATGGGCGGCGAACAGCAGCACTCACGAGTGGCTGTTGGAGACAATTACATTGGCAGAGGCGGGGAGTCTTCCCAGTCATCGATTCCTAATCCTCCCAGCGAAAAGCAACAAGGATGGTTGAGGTGCTTTCTGTTATTGAGGGTCAATGACAACCAGGAAGAGGTAAAAATTCGCCGAGACTAATTTAGACTCTATCGGGACTAATTCATAATTTTTCGAGACCAATTTGCAATTTATCAAGACCTGTTTATCGTTACTTAGCTCATCAATAAAAAAAACGAAGATATTAACACACACGATTTGAACAAAAATTTCAATCCTAGAACTAACCACAAGTGTGTCTCACCGTTGGAGAGGCAGGGCGTCGAGGCTTTGCGCAGTAGCAAAAAGCAAGAAGAGTCGGCCTTGAACAGATCAGGGGTCGAGCATTGCAAATCTGGGAGTCGGGTGGGAGGAGCGGCAACAACAAATTAGCATTGACAATTTTCGGGACTAAGTTACCCATGTGACTTTCGAGACCAATTGTGTAATTTTTCTTGATCAGTTTTAGTTTTCTCGAGAGCTATTTGACAATTTTCGGGACTAAATTATCCATGTAACTTTTGAGATTAATTGTATATTTTCGGGACTAATTTCAATTTTCTCAGAACCTATTTGACAAATTTTGGGACCAAATTATCCACGTGACTTTTGGAATCAATTGTGTATTTTTCTTAACCAATTTCAATTTTTTCTGGACCTATTTGACAATTTTGGAATCAGGTTATCCATGTGACTTTCGGGACCACTTTTATATTTTCCTTGACCAGTTTTAGTTTTCTCGGGACTTATTTGACAATTTTCAAGATGAAATTATCCATGTGACTTTTGAAACTAATTGTGTATTTTTGGGACTAATTGTGTATTTTCCTTGACCAGTTTTAGTTTTATCGGGACCTATTTGATAATTTTCGGGACCATATTATCCATGTGACTTTCGAGACCAATCGTATATTTTCAGGACCAGTTATCAAGTTATCCATTTCATAAGATATCTCATACCAATGTATCAGCAATCACCATAAGAAACTGATCCAACTCATTCAACATTGATGAAATTTTAGGATTTGAAAGAATAATGAACCAAAACAAAGGCAATACATAGCAGACCATGAAATTAGAGTCCAGAACAATCTATGCATAACTCATTAATAAAAAAACGAAGATCTTAACACGCAAGATTTGAATAAAAATTTCAATCCTAGAACTAGCCACGAGTGTGTCTCACCGTTGAAGAGGCGGGGCGTTGGGACTTGAGCAGCAGCAAGAAGCAAGAAGAGTCGGCCTTGAGCAGATCGGGGGTCAGGCGTCATAGATCTAGGTGTCGGGTGGGAGGAGCAGCAGCAAACGTTGGGCAAGAGGAGCAGCAGCAGACTTCGGCCGGGAGGAGTAGTAGCAAGCATCGGGAGGGAGGAGCAGCAACAAACGTTGGGCGAGAGGAGCAGCGGCAAGTGTTGCTCGGGATGAGTAGCAGCAAGTGTCGGATGGGAGAAGCAGCAGCAAGCTTCGGGCGAAAGAGGAGGCGGGGCTGCAGAAAGGAAAGAAGAGGAGGGATGTTAGGGTTGAAAATGAGATGGATATTTAGAATATTATAAAAAAATTTAATAACATATAATAGTGCTAGTTTTGAAAAGTGTTTATTGTATTGATTATAAAACTCATTTATTTGTTAGTGCTAGAAAATTTTCGCCTCAAAATAAAATACATTTTTCCAAAGAAAATAAAAGGCACCGAACTCTTTTCTCCATGCAGCTTTCAATAATTCTTCTTCTTCTTCTTTGTTTTTATATTGCTTGATAGGCTAGCATGGCCAAATCAGAGATTTCTTTAGTTATTAATTATTGTTAATTATTTAAATAATTATCATAATTATTATTAATTAAAATAATTTAATTAGTATTTTCTCATATATCATCGTAAAGTTCTTTCAAGGTTAAGGGATACCACTTTAGTTAGGAAACTCCTTTTTAGTCATTTTTTATGAGGGAAAAAAGGGAGATAAAAGGTCAATGGTGGTTCCGGAAATGTGATTTTCTTTTCTTTTTGTGAGAAGCCAATGTAAGGTAAAAGGGAGGAAACCAGATCAATCAGATCTTATCGTGCGATATGGAAGTCTCAGTGCAATTTAGCGTTAGTGAGATTATATGTAAATATGAGCAGAAAGTCAGGAGCATGATTTGGTAAAAGAAAAATTAACCAAGTTTCATTCCGAGAGTAAATCAGTCATAATAAGATGGGTTCAAATATGAACCTAATACTCTTGTTCTCGTTGCTTGGTTGGGCCCTCCTTTGTCTGTCAATTTACAAATGAAAATAGTGTTATGCACCACAGGCTTTAAGGATCATCTTGCTTCAGACCAGTCCAGATGACAATCAGGAAGTGCCTCTTGAGGGCAGGTCCTGGAGACCACAGACCATATTTGCAGGCAAAGCTATGTTACAGCACACTCGTAATCGTAATGTAGGAGGAAATTTCTTTTTTCAAAGGAAAGATTAAAAATTGGAACTATGGGTTTATTAGTCCATCTTTGCTTCAACTGGAGAGGAAAGAATGAAGATGCGAACCCACAAGGCTAAGCAATTAGTATCAAATTACACTAACATTGAAAGCTCAAAGCGATTAATTCGCACATCACCCACAATAAACAGGTTGTAGGCTCGGTTTTTTCAAAGTAAACTACTTGACAACTGGATCTCAGTAGGACCGACATCAATGGTTGTGTTGGTTGCATGATCCGTGTACTAACTACTACTCAAGGTAGGTCAAGGCCCAGCCTTTTCCTCATTTCCACAACAAAACTGAACAGTTTCTGAGGGTCAATGAGGGACTTGGACACGCTCTCCCTTTCTAAGCACCTCTTAGCCCACGGGATCAGCTTGGGACACTCCTTTTCCATCCTGAAGTTGCCAAAAGTTTCATATGAATGGAACCAGCTGTTGTATGGGATCATGGCTATGTCCACATACCCAAAGCTGAACCCCCCAAAGAAGGGCTTGTCCCCTAAAACCCCTTCCATCACCTTGAAAGCTTCTATGAGTTCCACCCTTGCTGCCTCCTGCCCTTCTCCTTTTGTTCCCCAGACCTTCCTTGCAGGGTCATAGAACTGGCAATACTCAACAAACATTTGGTAGTTGAAATGACAAAAGAGCTCCAGGGTGATTGATCAATGCATCAGAATATATATGTAATAAAACTGGAGTGGAGAAGAATAACAAGTTCGAGGACTAGAAGGAGAAGTCCTGAGCTACCTTCTTGTCAATGAAATCAACCCAGAATCGAGCCTGAGCCCTCTCATAAGGATCAGAAGGAAGCAGTGAAGCCTTAATATCCTTCCATGTCTCGTCAATGTATTCCACTATGATGTGGGACTCACAGACAGGTTTCCCTCTGTGAATCAGGACCGGGATTTTCTGGTGAATTGGGTTCATCTGCAGAAGCAGGGGACTCTTCCTCATCATGTGCAACTCCTCTTCCCTGTACTCATAACTTATTCCCTTCTCTGCAAGTGCTATTCGGCACCTCATTCCATACATACTGGCCCAGAAGTCCAAGAGGATCACAGTTTCTTCGGCCATAATTCAATAATAATGAGAACAAGAACCAGGAGAAGAAAAATTAAACGGAGCACTTTTGTATTGCAACGAAGAATGATGAGAGAGAGTATATATAGATGGCTTGTGCTGCCGTCCATTTGGCTAATAGTCACAACCAGCCTAAAATAAGAATGACAAAAAGGGAAAAACAAAATATGATACAAGGTGCCGTCCAATTACACCATCAGCTCAATATGTAGTTGCCATTCTTGTTGGACAAGAAAAGGATCTGCCGAAGAGTCCAACAGCTTGAAGCATTGGGATCAGCAGCGATCACATGAACTTTATGGAAATTGACGAACGAAGCTCTGTGGACTTACTCCCAGTCCCAGATACTGAATTAAGCTTGATTGTGGGGGGACGACTAAGTGATTCCGACCAGCTTCGGATAGAGCAGGTGGGATAATTTGTATATGTCATGTTAGTCAGTTGAAATATGATTCTATAGTATTCCTGTTAAGGGTCCAACCAAGGATTTCGTAAGCTTAGGGGTCGAGCTCCACAGACAAAGGAACCCAGGAGAGGAAACAATAAGCCCCTCGATAAGAAAATTCTGAGGGGACTCAACTGTTTCATCGGCAGAGTAGAAACTACCGAGGACTCAGAGAAAAAACCAATAGGATTGATTTCAAGAAGATGTCCCGTTTCTGGGGGCCTAGTGAAGATCAATTTGGTTTTTTGGAGAGGCTATTTGATCTCTGCACGTTACCTTCCGAGCAGATGGAAGTGAGTACAACTAGTTGTGGACGAGTTCCTTTGACAGGGCACTTTTGGCCCTCAAAACGAGTGATTGCAAGATCCCTCGAACAGCCTGAATAAGGCTACATACAGCTTTCTGGGTGATCCAAGAAATAAGAGTGCTGTTCCAAGGAAGTTTTTCTGCAGAAAAAAGTCAGAGGACTAACATTCTAACTATTGAACTGGTAACTCTCGAGTAAGAAGGGATATTTTAATTTGAGTAATCATTCAATGTGATATTCTCCTGCCAAGCATCCACTGGTTCTTGTGAGAACAAGCACACTGTCAGAAAATCTAGTATGAATTGCAAATGGAAGACCTACAGCTTCTATAGATGTCCTCATAGTCAGAAGATCCAACTGCTAACTGTTGGATATTTCAATATCCGAATAAAGAAATAAATATCCCTATTAGGTGACCCTCATGTCACAATATCCGATTTGGTATCTGAGTAAGATATTCCATATCTGGTGGTTAAATAATATCCTTTTGATGGAAGGATATATAAGGAAATATTATTCTGAGAGGTCCCTAGCCCCACCTATATAAAAGGCCTGTGTCACCATCTTGGCATCCTATCTAGAGAGGTAAGGGGCTAGAAGATCATTTCAGTTTTACCTATTTGTTTATTGTTTCAGGTCTTAGATCTGTGTGTTCGTGATTAATCAAGTTAAGCTGATCCAATCACACATCTATTGGATTTGATCCAGGTACACTTTCGATAAATTAAAGTTAATCTCTTAATGATTTTATCACGTATGATCCTGGGTATATTATCCGCTTTAGAAATCTTACACTAACTCCTTAGCCTTGGCACTTCTCCAAATGAAGCACAATTTGCTGCCCTAGAATGATATCTTTGTGGCTGAAAGGTCCCATCAGCATAAGCAATTTTACCCAACTTCAGGTCTTCTGCTGTTTCTTTTGATTTACATAAATTCTAGTCGATGAATAGGTTATCCTCTTTTTCTGAAGATACTCAGCTTTGGGATCAAAAGAAGCTCTTATCGTCTCCTTTGCTTTCTGTCATCTCTAGACTCTAAATTTGGTAGCACTCGGAGATGTTTTTGATTAGAGAATGAGAGACTAATGATGAGAACCACAAGAATTCTCGGCAAGGCACTTCATTTGAAGTCAATTTAACAATCTGATTGTTGTGAGAGCATATAGATAATTGCAACTATCTATTCATTATGGCGTCAAATTAATTAGTATGATGGTCTACTCAGGAGTCTTCTATCTTATGCTACTGACATTGTGGAAATGAATTGCTTTCTTTTGTAGTTCCTCATTACCTAAATCATCAGAATAGAATCAATTATTTACCACGTACAGAAGATATGCACATCTTTTTCAGCTTATCGTTGATGCTGTTTCTTAGTTTTTCCTGATAGAATTGACTGTATCTGCAGTCTTCTGTTGAAGGCCTCATTGAAAAGGAATCTTGTCTGGAAAGCCGATATAATTGGAAGCCATGCCAAACAAGCCACTGGCGCAAACAAAATAACTCCCATTCCATAGTCATATGCCCGGGCAAGGACCCGTGCAAATTCCCACAATCCCGTATTCTGAATTTTGGGTCTCGCAGCTTGTGCAATCTGTAATAGTAAAAAAGGTTTTCAGATGCAAAGCTAGCATCTTAGGAAAGAAAGAAAGCAACAAAGAAACAAAGAAACAAAGAGTAGAGTGTTTTCCATTTGGCTTTTACCAATATGAGCCCCCAACCAGTTGGCAAAAATGCAAGACAGCAGACTACAATGTCCTTCACCGACAATTTGCAGACGACAGAGAGAGTGATTATAATGGATAGAACACCGAGGAAGAGGAATACTTTGAAAAGTCGAAACACAAGATGGTAGGTCGCACTGAATTGCTGCCTTCCCATATTCACAGCCTGCAATTATATCAAGTTGAAGTAACGTTGCAACTCAAAACTTTTGCAAATGAATGAGATGAGGCGATAGCCAAAACAACATACCTTGACTAATAGAAATATTGCGAGTAGGACGATCCAAGATAGCACGTATACAAGGAAGTTCCTGCTCTGCTGAGAGATGTCTAGGTGATAGACAAGGCCATACTGATAAAGGAAGAATCTCAAGGAGAGAAGAATTTCGATTAACCGAGCGATCAAACCTGAGCGGTGGATATGAGCTTGTTCCTTGTCCCACCATGACTGCCAACTCTTGTCGGGCTGGACACCGATCCCACCTTGAACCTTAATCCACTTGTTCCATTCTTTCCAATCATCAACAATTTTAGCCCAGCTGAAACCCGATGGATTGAACAGAAAGGGAGCGAAAAGCCAAGTAATGGACATGAACCACACAGAGTAAGTGATCAGGACATAGGCCATGCTGCTCTCAAAAGACCTCCGGAACAGTTCATAAATTATCAGGAGCAGCAACAGTTCAAATCCTTTAACGAAGTGGCTCCGGGAATATAATCTGTAGTTCTCAGAGAAACTTGCGTGGAACACCACAACTTTTCTTCCGGTGGGTCTGTACTTGGCTCCTCCGTGAAGGATGGTTCGACCAAAATAGTGAGTTTTTGTCCCAAGGGAGAAGGTGAAGAAAACAGAAGCAAGCTGAAGCTGCATGAGGACGAAGTCTTTTAGGGCCATTAGGAATCCTTTCTCAAGCCCAATCTCCATAACCATTGGTAGACCTGTTAAAAGTCCGAGTTGGATAAACGATTGTGATGCCAAAGCCGTTTCAAGGGACTGCACATTTCCAACTCTTGCTTGAAGAATAAGAGCTCTTGCTAAGCCACTAAGAACTAGATAAAGTTGTCCATAAAGAAACACGTAGATCCCGATAATTGAAGTCTGAGACACAGCAAAAACAGAAATATCAAGTCAAACTCAATTCCAAGCATTGTCAAAGGATTGAAGAGGTCTTAAGGGGCTGAAAGAGTACCAGACTACTGAAGTAGAACCCAATGGTTGTGAAATAACAGGATAGCATACGGAAGAAATCGAACTGCTGCCCCAGTCGATAGATATCACGGCTCAGAGTCTGTTCACTATTTCCATTCGCTACTTTGGCTTCAAATTTCGAGATCTGATTCAGGCCCACATCGCGGCCCTTCCCCAGTTGCATGTACTCGTGATATGTAATACTTCCTCTCCGCAGAGTAGAATTGAATCCTACAACATCAAGATGAAACTATTCATTCTTTGAATTTTACAGATGTTGGAGTTGGACAATCAATGGAGACAACGATATGCTCAAGTATATTTTTTTACCGGCAAATACATCTTCGCTCAAGTTGATCGTTTTTGATGCTTTGCTGATGCCACCTCTTGTGATGTGAAACACCCTATCGAATATATCGGGATGTCCATAGTGAAATCTTACCCTAAGGATCAGAGACCATTAGAAAGAGTCAGATTAACTCGTTTAAATGAAATGAATCACAATATGTTGTTGGAATCACTCATTACCTTAGAGGATTGGCAAGGAGCCTCTGACCGATCGTGACAAAGCTGGTCTCTTGATATGACATGAACCATGCAAGAGAAGAGACGCTGCAATATAGTAGAAATATTACTAGCTTCACAGCACCTTCCCTTTTTCTTTTCTTTTCTTTTTTTTTCTTTTCCATTTCTTGAGTTTTTAACTTCAAAATGTTACCTTCCAGTGAATATGTGTTCCCTAAGTCCGATTATAGTAGGAGGACGTTGCCCACTGTGCTGAAGGAATTCTTGTAAAAGATTCCTCATCTTGATAGCTTCTTCAAGATAGCTGTCCTACAATTCGAAAGCAACACCATCAAGTGCCACAGGACTCTCAAACTCTCTTAGTATCCTAAAAAGAGAAACCTACTTGGTTCATATCAATTGTTTGGAGAGCTTCGCCACGAGTGAAGATTATGGCATGGTTTTGATTTTCAGGCTTCCCTTCTCCAATTATTGGGGGACCAGGAAGTTTTATGCGGTAAATTTCCTGCAAAAACACAATAAGAAATTATGTTTCCCTTCTCTTTTTCTACATGGAATTGCATAAGGAGAAAATAATATAATGGTTCGCCACTAATCCTCTCTACCTGGTCGAAGTTATTTACGGCCTTAACCAATATAGATGAATAAACTTTTTGGGTCCTCCCTCCAACAATCTCTTCTTTCTCCTCAACATAAGCCACACGAAGAGAGGGATACCTTCAAGGAGCAAGTTTGATGCATAGCTTAATTAATAAGCTTTTCATAGTCAATTAGATCTGATTGATTCCTCATCTTTCACAGGATCTTACCATTAGGTCCTGTGAAGTGCCACTTACCTTATCATTAGCTCAAGTACGTCTTTGAAATGTGGGTCCCCAGAAGCCTTTTGGGACCCAAACATCTGACAGGACACGACATACGTGAATTTCAAGTCTGCTAAAGCATCTAGCTGTGCAGATAATGTGCGATTTTCTTTATCAACACTGTCATATCCTTCAATTATATCTGTACAAGAGCAGGATTAGTGAGAGAAGAGACAAAGCAGGTCTGAGCAAATTCTTTTCCGAAATACCCCTACTGAGATTTGCCTACCTTGATCCTCTTCTCTGTCAAGAAAAGCTTGCAGTCTCAAGGCTTCTCTGTAGTACATGATTCCTCTGACTGTCAAGTAAAACATTCTTAGTTTGGCAAATAGTGTCCTCGTTGACACATTGCGAACAAATTAGGAAAACTAACCCGTTCTGCTTAGTGTCTGTCCACGGAAAGAAGCCCAACTTCTTAACTCCTCCTCTCTGCTCTCATCTTTATATCCTTCTGTATCTTCATACCCCACACGTTCCAAGAAGTTTTTCCACTCATCTACAATAATTAAATACGAAAGAGCACAAGATTAAAGCTGACTCCAAGTGAATAAAGTTCAGAGATATTTCATATAGTAGCAATTACCTGGATATATCCTTTGCATGTAAAAGATGATGGGAACTCCCTCTTGGCTCGAATGGAGTTCCCTTGTTGAGAAGTTTATATCTTCCATGAAATGTGGAGTCAAAACACTGAAAGAGGAGGGGAAAATTTACGAAAGTCAAGAATATTACACACCTTTAGGTTCTAGTTGAATATACCTAATGCTTTACCTGAATGACAGCATGTTGCGAACCTTTGGAGCGCTAGGCATGTCCATGAAAAGAGAAGTAACAAAGAAGGACAAGCGCCTTCGGGCCTCTAAGTTCGAAGGTATGTCCATAGCTGTGTCTTTGATTGTTAACAGCAGATAGAAACGGTTAATCTGAAAAATCAAAGAGACATACATACTTAGGAATTCTAAATACCACACCACCGCTTTTTAGTGCCAGCGTCAGACTTAGAGCAGCCATCAAACAAATCAAAGCATCAGAGTCATACAGCATTTCAGTGAGTCCGAGCTCTATATAACATTTTTAAAAATATCAATAGATAAAAACAAACCACTTTGACTTGTTCGAGAACATGCAAGAGTTTCTGGCTCCATATCAGCCGGATAGATCGGTCAGTCCAGCCTTCACTTTTGGAAATATGCTGGTGGGAAGTTGAGAATACCTGATCTTTCAAGATGCCACTATCTGGCAATGGAAAATTGATGGAATCCTGTCCATCAGCTGACCCGAACAACTCCCTTCCAATCTTTTTGGAGAAACAAGTGTGTTCCCCATCTATTTGTTGAGAGTAATTGAGTAACTCCAAAACTCTGGGGGTATCAACCAAAATCATTTAATGCTTGAAGAATGAAATTGGCCTGGAATGTGGTATAATCTCCAAAGAAAGTCACTGACCTGTCACCATTTACCATCATGTCGTACGTCACGAGCTCGAACATGTCTTGAAGTACTTTCACGACCTTGCAATGATGCTCTTCATCTCCATGAAGCTTATAAGAAAATAAAATTGTTGAAGTTTCATAAAAATTGAGACAGATCTAACTCAAATTTGTTCAGTGATGTAACACATTTTTACCAAAAGTTCCATTAGTTCAATGCATTTATCTCGTAAAGCTGGTAGTGAGCTCAGCCTGAAGTTCTTGAGAAGGCACCGTTTCTTAATGTTCTCCTCCACTTCGCCAAGTATATTAGATATTATCCTATATAGGACTCAGAGATGTTTAAGAAGGCACAAACCAAGCAAGAACAGAGAATCGGAAGTAATACAATTTAAGAGATATAATGGACAGGAGATTCTATCTCTACCTTTTCTCAAGATCTCCCACGACAAGGATGTCAAGGAAGTACTTGAGAGACTCGAAGCATTCCATAACAGCATAGTACATGTTCTTATCTTTCTGTATTTTCCGGAAAAGGCCACCACCTTCCCCTTTAAAATCTTTTGCTATGTTCAATGCCATTGAAAACTGTCAGACACAGAAACAAATAACACGCTAACTAACAATTCAAAGAAAACCAGAAATAAAAAAAGCAGGTTTTTTTGGATATTCTGCACCTTACTGGACAGGAGGAAAACGGGCCAACGAACTACTGATAATATCTCTGATGTCATTGGCATCATCATCAAATCTAATTCCCTATATTCATCAAAGAAGCATATTTTAGTTGAGATATTTTGGAGAAATTGCTTTGAAAGACAACTCAGCAAGGAAGAAATTCAAACTTGTTGCTTATCAAGTCCTCGAGTCGAAGTTTGCTGATTATCTGATTCCACATAAGAGCAAACTTTGCGAGGGCATTTTTCTCTTGTTCGAAGACCTAGAGTTTGTGGATTCACTGGTCATGAGAAATATATATATGTATGTATATGTATATGTATATTAACTTATGGAATAATATAACAAGTCCTAAATGGTTCCTACTCCCACCTTGTGAAATCTTCTGACTAGGAACCCTTTTCTTCTTCCCTTTCGGTTGTTTTTTGGGGGTGGGACTAGGCGGGCATTAAATGCATACGGCAAAGACTGGAATCTGCTTCTTAGCATTCCTAATGTTCTGATCTACAAAGAAATAGAGGAATGAAACTTCTAAGGAAACAAAAGAAACAAGCAGAACAGCATGGTGTTTTTGCTGGATCAGAACAGGAGGATGTTACCTCTCCAAGATGATGTAGAATGCCATAGAGTCCACCAAAGATCGTACAGAAGACAGAGTACCAAATTTGTGTATCCATGAAGTAAACCTTTTTCCATTATAACATTGTAAGAATGAGAGCAGAAAAACTGAAGGTTTGGAAAAGAAATAATCCTAGAACAAAGCTGAAATAGTTTTAACTTAGGTTAGCCTGATAGAACGTTTTATCAGGGTAGATTGTTTCTCGAGACACTTACAACAATTACCGGAGTCCATATAGCAATCACTGCACCAGCATTATTCTGAACTGGAAGGAGAAAGTTTTAGGTTGTTGGTATAGGTTTCAGGCTGTAATTTCTGTAACATTTGATCGATTATAATGAAAATAGATGGTGTACCCTTTGGGAAAAGCTCATGCCAATCGTACTGCACACCGACATCAATTATGTTTCTAGTTGGCACAATCAGTGGTTTTATCTGCATGACAGAGATTATCAACATCTCATACAGAGAAAAAAAAGCTGAATTTTAAATCCGAGTAAGAAGCTCACCTCAAAGAAGTAGCTGAACAAGAATTTGCTTGATAAGACTAATATCCAAAATAAGCTGTACCTACATTGTACATATCAACCGAAGGGGTCAAAGAACTTGCACAAAGACAGTCCTTCTTAAGTTTCAGTCATAAGGGAAGAGGTCATACTTCATCTGAGAAACTTGTCTTTCTTGCATCCCACGTCCAACAAATAATCCAGGCTACATCAAAAGCAACTGCGCTTTTCATTGTGAAATATTCACCTGAAACATTTGGGGAAAACTAGCAGAAGTTCTTACCTTCATCCACCACGATAGTAACATGCACAAACGCCAGTTTGAGACCTCAATGTACTTGCTAACGGAAGGAACAAAGAACAACACCACCTTAATGGCATTACTGATCAAGTAAAGAGCTACAGAAACCATGTAAGGAGAGAAGCAGAACTCTTCAAGCCAGCTTGCCCGGGGTTTCATGGAGTAGCAAGTGTATTTCTTCCTCGAAGTAGTATAGCAGGTTGGCAGGATTATTGTCCATATAATAGCAACCCCAACATTGAGGTACTGTCTTCTTTTCTGAGAGGAATCCATAGTATATCGAGCTTTCCACGTGAATATGATGTCGAGTATTGCTGCAGAAGGAAAAAAAGGTTAATCCTATAGTGCCTTTTGTTTTCACTTTTCTTTTCATAAGAGGCTTAGTGGGGAAGAGTGGGAACCCTGGAGAAGTTTAAGTATTGAAGAAGTGATGAAGATGCTCATGACGTCCTCGAATATTCCTTTGTCAAAAAGTTGAATTGGAGACCCCAAGTCATGGCAGGCCATTATGATCATTGCCTGAATTCAGAGACCCGAGTCCTTATTTAGCCGTTCACAAGAATTTTGCAAACCACTTAGATGCTCGCAAGTTTTAGTTTAGATATACCTGAAGGGCTAAGATGAAAAAGATCCACATTCTGTCAAAGCTCCGGAAAATCTGCCAGAATGATCGGACCTCTACAAAATTTGTCTTCCCCAACCATTTAGGTTCATGATGTTCCCGCCTCGTAGCCTGTGACGGGAGATGCCCCAGAGTTTGTTAATGCATTTCAATATTGGACTAACAGTAAGCTGCAAATTATCTATGCTACTATACAAATAGATGGTACTGCCTACCGCAAGTTCTTCATCATAATCATCATCATTGTTCCTCTCATGTTCATTCGTGTTTTGTGTCACCTGAGGTTTCTTGATGGAAGCATTGTTTAAAGGCTTTGTGCAGAAGAAATCATGGTTCAGGTTCAATGGCCAACCTAGCTCAAAGCAATTAGGGGACCTGATGATGAAAGTAAAAGGTAAATTTCCAGAAGTTATATTCCAAAATACTGAGGGAAAATTCTGGAGAAATGTGATTTAAAAATTGTGTGTGTGACCAGAAGAACTCATTCAGATCATCGTAGTTCCTCCAAGTTGAATGATCAGCTGTCCCATTCTTGTTTTTCTCTGCCTCCTGAAACGTTTGATGGAACTCTAAGATAATAGAGAAGGATAAGGAGATCTGCTGAATGGAAAAAATCCTACCTCATAAATAACTCGGTATATGGGGGAGACTACATTGTTCAGGAAAGATTCAAGGCCTCCTCTGGAAGCAGTTATAGAAGTATCCCACGCTGTTGAGGCAATGGCACCAGATAATATACCGTGTAATTCACACGCCATCTGAAAAGTGAGTACCAGAGGAAATAAGTTGAAGGCCAGAGTCTGTTATCTGTAGCAGTCATGTACTTCCATTATCTTAGGCTAATTTATTAGGGAAGAGCTAGTAGTCTTGAGAACCTGATGAATAAAACCGTCCAAAAGTCCTGTTGTTTCACTTACATGGTGAAAGATGTAACATAAACACTCGGGCATAAACCGTAAGTTTGCAGCCTCCCCCCATATAAGAAGGTAGAGCACCAAATATAGAAGTTTATATTGTTGAGCTTCCTCTTTAGCCTTAGGTAACCTGCAGGGTAGGAAGACAAAGTTGCACCACATAAAAGTAAAGCACAAAAACGGGTAAGAACACAGCATACAACAGCAATGTGGATGATTGGAGCTGATTTCCTTACCTGATGCTGCTTTTTCTGCCAAGAAACTTGCACCAGTTCGTATAATTTTTGAAGAATTTTTTCATCAACTCATCCAATGCCACGCCCACCGACTGACCGCACAAATCAAATGCTGTTCTCAATTTCAAGCACCCGTACAGGTAAAGCAACGAACATTTTGATTCAGATAAAGCCAAGTATACCTTCAATGCAGAGGCCTCCTTGTGACTTTTCCGAATGTGGGTATTAGCGAGAAGTAGAATAAGATGCTCTCTTTGATTAGCAACATTTCCATTCTGCTAGAACAAGCTAGTTACGTCAGTATCCAAAGTCCATTACTGAAGATAGTGTACTACTGAATTCTTGGAATAAGGATCCTTTTCTGAATTACCTGAAAGCCAAAGAAACTTTGTAGAAAATCAAACATATCCACAAAAGCCATGTCTTTCTGCATCTCAGTGGAGGAAGGCAAGCCGCGTATATTACGAGTTGCTGATACAGCAGCTTTAATCTGCACAATTAGTACAATAACAACAAATTTATGTCGCATATAGATAAACAGCATGGAGAAAATAAGCTCCAAGACCAGGACATTAAAGTTTCTACTGCATCAAACCTCGGGAAGTTGCATAATTGCTTGCTGAACTCCTCCATGATCCAGCGGAAGGATGTTATATGGTACATAGAACTCGGATTTTGCACCAGCAAAATTTCGGTCGGCTACACCCCACTAAAGTTGAAAAATGGACTTGAAATAAGAATGCTACAGTCACATGAATAGTTGTAGAAAAGAAACAAAGACATCAGCTCCATCCAGATTAAAATATTTCGCAGAAATGGGTCGAGAATGTACACCTGTAAGCCTGTTGTAATTGTTTTCAGAACATCGTACAAGGCCGAAACAATTCTTCGTGCATTTGTCAACTTTTCCCTGTAAAATTTAACGTATAACAGTAGTGTTTAAGTTTGACTAGCATACCAGATAGGGCATTAGCAGGAAAAGAATGCTCCATACCTATTGTCAAAATCAACAAATTTTCCGTTCTTCATGATATAATCATTGTATGCACGATAAACACGTTTCAGTTCACGAATACGATTTGTTTCTTTTCGCTTCATTACTGGAATGTCCTCATCCTGGCAAGCAAGAGGGTGGCATAATAAATCTTATGTTGGGAATTAATATCATATTGAAAAGATAACCATGTCCCTGTTATCCCTAATGTCTTATTCTTGGTATAGAAAATGGTCCCCCCAACCTGTTCAAGTCGCTTAAGCAGAGAAGTCTTGAACTGCCGAACACCACGCCCTTCAGAATTACAGTCCATGCTATGTGCAATTTGAAAAGCGTGAAATCTGCCTGCATATTTAAAACCGGGTAGAGTCAAACTCATTCCGACAGAATTTCTTGGCCGGAAGAGAAAGCACCTTTTGCTCTGCACAAGGATCATTACATAGGTAAGCGATGAGAGGCTCCTCTCGCTCAACCAAATTGGCGACCCGTAGAAACCTTTGAATGTCCGGAGCCAAAGAGACTGGCAATCTTTCACTCTCAAATGGCTGCGGTGCATGATCTTCATTTCCATAAGTGAGAGTTCTGCCAGTGGCGTTGGAAGTACTTGGAATATCACCATTGTACTGGTTTCTTTCAAATGCTGAGACAATAGGATCTGCAGGCACAATTTCGTTCTCCGCCATCGCGGTAAAACATGAGTAGGATGAGCGAGAGAGTTGGAGGGAAAGACATGGCGGAGGGAAGCAGCATATATAAGGGGGGACTGGGGTGCTTGTGGGATTTGCTTAGTTGTTTGGTTTTGCTTTCTTGGACCCCAAAAAAGAAAATTAAAAAGTAAAGCTTAAGTTTTAAAGGGGATCGTTAGTGTATCTTCTTTTTTGCTTTTGCTTTTTGATGGGCTAACAAATTTTCTTTTGCTTTGATCTGCTTTTTGCTCTGATTTGAGAGCAGATGAGGAATGTGAGAAGAAGAAGAAGAAAGAGGACATGTTAACGCTGAAAGGCTTCACCGTTCATTGACTCTTACTTCATCATTAATTTAAATTCCTCTTCTCTGGCATGTCACCTGTGCTTCTTGCCACATGAAACCAAAAAGGGAGGAAAAGGGGGAAAGAAAAGAAAATTTACAAGCCAATCCCTTATCTTGAACCTTGAATCTCTGCACAAGCCCAACAAAGAACAGGAGAGTTTTAACTCCAACCTATTTTTCTAGTGATAAGAATCGGACTCGGACTGTTTTGTCTTGCAATGCATTGTTCATATCAAGATTGAGCGAGCACATTTGCAGGATTTAAGTCTGTGGCTGGCCGGCTCACATTTTTACATTCCATTTTATTGTTGTAGTTTGTTATTTTGGTTGTAATACAAGAGAAGGGTGGAGAGAGAGTCGTGACTGTAAGTCATACTTGTCTATAAACACAAGCTCGTGAGGAAAGCAGTACAAGAAAGAATGATTGATTCCTCTATTTCCATACTCTCTGTTTCTGTTCTCTGTTTTTCCCTCAGCTCAATTCTTGAGCTCACAATTCTTTCAGCTCGTAATAGTTCAAGTGGAGTTTTACCGGATTAGCTTGCAACTATCGTCTTCTTTATCACTTCCTACAGGAACTGGCAATTGTCATCCCTTTTGTTCAAGTTTTCATGAGCTTCCAGACTTCCATATATATTTGAAGCAACCCGTCAACTGGTTCAAGTTTACTACTTTAAGAGCTATCCTCAATGACCTCTGAGGCAGAAAAATAAATGGGAAGATCAGGTTAAGTGGAGGTCTGAAAAGAGAAGAGAAGAAAAGGTATCAAAAGATAAAAGAGAGGGAAATTTGGGAGGCTTAAATGCATGTTTAAAATTGCAAGTGAGTGCTCACGAGGTCATTACATTTAATAACTTAAGTTAATAATTGCAAAGAAAGAAAGAACGAAGGAATCTGTCTTTCTTCCGTTTCTTTTCCTCGATGGATCCCAACTTCTCCCATAATTATTTGTTTATAATATATTCGTCGCTTGACGCCTTGCTGGTGCAGGGACGGAGGAGAGACCCAGGCCCAGGGAACACTGGAGTACATGCAAAAGCCAAAAAGCCAAAAGCAGGCTCCTGTTACTAGCTTTTCTGTTTCTTTATTTGGACAGTTTGGCTTTGGTTAGACAAGGAGTCAATTTCTTATGAGCTAAGAATATGAAGAAAAGAAAAGACTTAAAATATATTTGCGTGGGCTCACGCACTTATTCATTCAAAAATTCAAAAGTTCTGGCCCACTGTTCTCTCTCGTTCATGGCGAAGGAAAATTTTTCCACAGCTTGTGTTTTGATGGACAAATTGCCTTTTTCTGTTGGGTCGTGGTTCAATTTTCTGGAAGAGTTCGTAAGAACCGTGTTATTTTAACCGCGTCAATGGAGGCCGTAATTTAACTGATTTTACTGTTTCTGTTTAATGTAACTTTCCATTTCTACGGTCTAACATCATGTAATTTTACTGATTCAATTTAATGATGACTGCCTACGAAAAATGCATGGTCATGAATGAAACTCAAATTTATCACTATCTTATGGAATAAAATTAGGAAAAACAGCGACAACTAAAGACTCTTAGAAAACTATAGGGTGTGCACCTCGGGAGAATGAGAGGGAAGTCAATTGATGACAAACACTGCTATTTCAAAAGTAAAATTCCAGAGCCTCGATAACAAGTGAGGATGAGCGAAGAGAGTGAGTCTCATATCTATAATATGCCTATGCTTCAATTTCACAGGATCATTCTATTGTGGTGTGTGAGAACAAGAGATGAATACGGTGCCATGACTTTGTAATTCATTCTAGAAATTCATAGTGACGAAACTCTTCGGCACTGTCAGATTGTCGATGGCCAGGGTTCTGATTGTGGTAGCGAGAGAAAGCATCAAATAGCTCTCATTCTTCCCCGAGGCTGGACAGCACCCAATCATTCAACTCCACTGCTGTCTTGGGTTGTCGGGCCTGCGCAAAACGAATGGTCAATTCCTTCACATCCTTCAGGTAATTAGCCATCAGGCGGCCTCCTTTCGATACGTCCTGCCACTGTTGCTCAAGTAATTCCTTCTGTGTGTAGGCATGTGCATCAAATAGATTCTGGAGCTCGGCCCGCGCGCTTCTGCCGCTGAGTTCACACCCACCAGCTGGAGGCTTATATCTGCCGTGACTGAGACAAGTGTGCAAGTGAGGCAAGATTGATGGAGAACATGCCACAGTTGAAAATTCGAGTTATCTGACAATTTCCTCCTAGCCTTGTTTCACTGTGATTGTTGAAGGAGGTTTTGAGATTGATCCATCAGCGTATTCAAGGAGTTTATAAGATCGTAACAAAGAAATCATTATACTATTTCACAAGCAGTAATTCTTTCCAGCAAGTTTAGTTAGAGTAGTGTATATTAATACTGGGATGGGTTACACCTAAACATGGTTCCAAAATTTGTGAGAACATTCTCCTTACAATAATATGGAAAATCTCAGTAGATTCTTTCTGTGCCGTTTGAGCCTCATGCAGTCGCTTGGGGGAGCCCTTCTTAGCAGAAGCAAAACATACGCTTAAATCTCGGAGAGTTTGCTTGATGAAGTTGCAGCTTGACTATCTAACTGTGTAGTCCTGTCAAACTTATGCGATGGACAGGAGAAACAAGGTAAACGTGACAGGCTAAAAAACCTTACTTAGTGACTAGATGAGGAAGATTTCAGGATATAGTCGGATAATCTTGAAAGACAATGTTTATATGTTCCTTGCGGGAGACGAATTTCATCTGGACATCAAAGTTACCAGAGCTACCCTCTGGGTTATTGCAAAAGATATGCAAGTGTGACCATCAGAATTCTCGATACAATGTTTCATATCATCTGTTCTGATAATTGTATGGCCACTGCTGACGCCATCAGATTTCGTGGACCACGAATCCGCCACACGGGATAAGGCAAGGCAAAATGGTTTCTCTTTCCTCTTTTTTTTTTGGTGGGGGAATCTGCTCTGTCATAGCAAAATTATTCCTTTGGCTCTGAGCTCTGTTATGTGCCAGGCTACAAAGAAACTAATGATAGAGGCAGCTCTTTGTGGTACACAAATACGACTTTATTTTGTGTATAAAAGAAATAAATAAATCTACAATGAGATTAAAAGAAAGAGAAAATAAAAAAAGTGAATGTTCCATGAATAAAAAATCAAATTTAGGATATTTTAATCATATATTAAAAGCAGTATCACGATACAAAAAACATGACTTCACCTTAAAAGATCTTTGTTATCGTTCTGCCCACGTGTCACTATATCTGCCTCTTAACACACTCAACAAATTGCCCCTCAATCCTGCAGAAAACCACGGATCAGCCCCTCGTTTTGAGGTCGATATAAACCCAGACGCTCCTATGCGTCCTGCTACATTGAAATTGAACACGCAACCTTCCTGGGCCATTGGATGTCCATGGCAAGCTTTGGCCTGTTCAAGCTCTCACTCCTCCTGAATCTTCTTTCGAGTTCGGGTCTATGGCAGGTCCCCGGACACGGGAAGGTAGCTGGTATATTTCCGCCTACATGTAGCCGCATCGAGTGTCCGAGCTACCAAGTGGTGCAGGCTGGTGATGACTACGAAATCCGCCGCTACAATTCCACCGTGTGGATGTCTGCTTCTCCCATTCAAGATATCTCTCTGGTCGAAGCTACCCGGACCGGCTTCCTGCAGTGAGATTCAATTCCTCTATATCTTTATTCTTTTTCTACGCTGGATGGACCAAATGTTTCTCTGTACATACCTAATGGTATTCCTCACCTTCATATCCGTAACTGAATGCCTGGTACGAGGTATCCCATCCCGTGTTATTGTTTTAGCTCAGGTTTAATTTACGACATGCATTAGAGTACTTAGAACCTGACAGTTGTGTGGCTGATCAAGAACAAAGTAAGATGCTTTATAGCTTCGGGAGAAACTTGAATTATTTACTTGGGTGAAGTGGAGCTTAATTTCAGTTTGCCGGGAACCAGTAGTTTATGTTGTTCATACAGGTAAAGAAGAATTGACAGTTTAGCTTTGATAACCATAGCTTGGAAACATCACCTACTCGGTCAGAAACTAAGTATTAGATAGAGTGCTGACAGGGATGAAATTCATTGCATGTTTAGTGATTGGGTTCAGGATGAACAACGGCTGGCTTCGAGAGGGATTGTTGGGGAGCTTTCTAAAAAAAGGAGAACACCTTAAGTAATCTGATTTGGTGAGGGATTGTTGGGAGTGAATTTGATTCCTTCATCAATTGTTTCAGGCTCTTCGACTACATTCAAGGGAGGAACAGCTACGGACAGAAGATTGAGATGACGGCACCAGTGATCACCCAAGTCTCTCCAAGTGATGGCCCATTCTGCGCTTCGTCCTTCGTGGTCAGCTTCTATGTCCCGAAGGTGAACCAGCCCAATCCACCACCAGCCAAGGGCCTTCATGCCCAGGCATGGAAACCCACTTATGTCGCTGTGAGACAGTTTGGAGGATTTGTCTCCGACTCTGAGGTTGGTATGGAAGCTGCTGCCCTTCAGGCCAGTCTCAGCGGCTCTGCTTGGGCTGCGGCTATCGAGAAAAGTCGTGAGGGCAGGAATGGTACTTCAGTCTACACCGTGTCCCAATATAATTCTCCATTCGAGTTCGATGACCGGGTGAATGAGATCTGGATATTGTTCGACATGGAAGATGATGATGATCTGATCATTTGAGGAATCCATTTCCCCTGTATCCCCCTTTTTTTTTTTTGGGTACCGCGGAGGCTGGAGGCTAGATGTGTTACCTTGTAATGTTCTATTTGATGGGTCGATAATTATATGTGAGCAGGGATTCCTATTTACCTGATAGCGCATGTCTTTGAAAGAAGCTAATCACAAAGCCACCGGAGTAATTAAACTAGAATTAGTGCAGGAAAGGAAAGAAATGTCCCAAATCACACGATCAATTTTGTGCAGGAAAGAAGTGTCCCCTAGAGGAAAAATTACACTGAAATGAAGTGCATCAAATTGAGGTGGAGATCATGTGAGTTTGATAAATGTTGGCAGATCGAGCTCGGTGCCTTCTTAGCAAGAAGAGGAGATGTCGGATGAGTCGGTAGGTTCATCTGCCGAGAATTAAGTGAAAATAGGGTTAGTTTTCAAATTATTTTGTCAAAAGTGGTTGGTTTGAAAGTATTTACGAGACTAGAGTTTTCTAAACGTAGGTTCAAAATGCAGTTTTGTGTTAATAAAAAACCATATTAATAAACCGCATCTTGAAGATGCGGTTCCACGGGAAATGTTTTCTTTTTTTATTTAAGAATCGTATCTTGAAGATGCAGTTCCATCGATTTTTTTTTCCCTTTAACAACCTAAGATGCGGCTCTTGAAAGAGGAAAAATGGGATGCATTGCTTGGGGGCATTGATGTGCTGCAGAAGAGGGAAGCTTTAGTGTGTACATGTAGTTTGTATATATAGTCACACAGGATCAGTTCGTCAGTTTTTTTGGTTCACTTTCTTCAGTTGAAATCATCTGTTCCGTCGCCCAACTAATTCATCCATAAGGTTCAGTCTCGATCTCGCTTTCGGGCTTTACAGTTTGATTTGAGAACCTCTCTGGGTTGTCATTTTGATGTTATCGGAAGTACATGGAGATTCCTTATCCTCGTATCGAGTCCCGAAAGATATGCCATCCTTACTCGCTATGGATCGATTTCCTCAAAACTGTCTTTTAAGTCTTGAATCGTATTTCATTTTACTCTCTAAATTTCACAACAAATTTTCTAGGTTGATTCTTGATTGTACCGATAACACGGACTATTAGATAATGAAAATATCAATTTTTTTAAAATTTTGAAAAAATGAATTCTCAATGCGTACAATCCGTGTTATCAGTACAATCAAGAACCAACCTAGAAAATTTGTTGTGAAATTTAGAGAGTAAAATGAAATACGATTCAAGACTTAAAATACAGTTTTGAGGAAATCGATCCATAGCGAGTAAGGATGACATATCTTCCGGGACTCGATACGAGGATAAGGAATCTCCATGGACTTCCGATAACATCAAAATGACAACCCAGAGAGGTTCTCAAATCAAACTGTAAAGCCCGAAAGCGAGATCGAGACTGAACCTTATGGATGAATTAGTTGGGCGACGGAACAGATGATTTCAACTGAAGAAAGTGAACCAAAAAAACTTGACGAACTGATCCTGTGTGACTGAATATACAAACTTTATGTACACACTAAAGCTTCCCTCTTCTGCAGCACATCAATGCCCCCCAGCAATGCATCCCATTTTTTTTCTTTCAAGAGCCGCATCTTTAAGATGCGGTTGTTAAAGAAAAAAAAAAAAGATTTTCGACGGAATCGCATCTTCAAGATGCGGTTCTTAAATAAAAAAAACATTTCTCATGAAATAGCATCTTGAAGATGCCATTCATGAATACAAAACCGCATTTTGAAGCTGCGTTTAGAAAATCTAATTCTCGTAAATACTTTTAAACTAACCACTTTTGACGAAATAATTTGAAAATTACCCATATTTTCACTCAATTCTCTTCATCTGCCCACTTAAAAAGGGTGTGGGGGCTACAGTGGATTCATAATGGGCCTAGGCTAGGACTAAGGTAAATGGAGTTGGCCGCCCCACCAAAACATGTAACGTATGTTCTCCCTTTTTTGATCAGATGTAACGTATGTTCTCAATAAGAAGAGAAGAAGACGCAAGAAGTTGGGCTAAGCAAAGATGGGCTTGGTCCAATTTTTTGCTCAATTTGGAATTTGCTTGCTTACTGTGTCGTGCGGTTGATCCATCTTCTATATATATATATATATATATATATATCTTATAGTAATATTATATTCCTTATAAAAAAAAGTAATATTATATTGATAGCAAATTATTTGGATCGGTAACTGGCTGAGTATCCCACCTTCCAGCGAGTAGCCCCAGTGGTAGAGAGTTGGGAAGTCAGACTTATCAGATTCAAAACCTAACTGGTGTACGCTAGAAGGTAAAAACTTTTCCACCCTCTTAAACCCATACGTCAGGATTTATCATATTTTACTCGGCATACATTGTTTCGATCTCTATATATAGCCCCCATCAGTGGGTCAGGTAATTCATTCACTTCTCCCCTCTTCAATATCTCTTCTCCTTCACCTTCCCATCTCACCTCCTCTTACTCATATCACTCTCTGACTTAAATATCATAGGGTTATTCTGGGGATCACCCAGGGCTTGCCTTTTTGCAAGTCGCTGGCAAATTCCATCCATCTTCTTCATCTCAAGTCAGCTCCGAGTTCATCCAAGAATCTCTCAACTCAATAGACTATCCGAATGTACTATCAATAATCATATATGTGTGCGCTTGTGCGGAGGAGGGGAACGGGTTGATCGACAAATTCTAAGTTTGCAATAACATTTGTTTTTTCTTTTCTTGGACAGGATAAATTTTAGAGAGTTGTGTTGGACGGATTTCGATTCTAGAATTATGTGTTTGCTTTTTCTGTCATTATTTTTTAATATATAAAAAATATATAAATTTAGAAAGAGATAAAAAATAAAATAATATGAAAAATTTAACTAATAAAAACTATATTTAAAATCTCTTAATTTTAATCCATCTAATACCATGCATTAGGTTTGGCCCAAAAAAAAACCATGCATTAGGTGAACCGTTTTCTTTATCAATAATAATATTTTATATGCACTGCCGACCTCGCTCTGACTTGTTGAGATCTTTGACCGACCGAAGAGTGACCGATGACAACATCAAACGTTATCACCCTTGTCAGCAGCCATGCAGCTATCCTAGTGCTCTTTCCAAGTTTCAACACGGGTGCTCACTTATATCCCTGATAGTACCTTCGGGATTGGGTTGAGAGGTCCTCGGTGAAATCAAAGCCGGCCTCGAGATGGACAAGACGGGTGGATTTCATCAGAGACCTGCAAGAAGTCAAGTCTGGGATAGTTCCCTGGAAAGGCCCTCCGATACTTAAAGTAGAACGGGAATTGAGTAAGGATATATAATAGAGGAGAGGAGAGGAAGAGTGAATGGTTGGATTCGTCCCCATTTACCTGGCCCGGAATGGGGATATTTATAGACCGGGTTCATACGAAGGTTGACGTCAGTCTGTCTCCCACGTGGCCGACATGAGAGGAAGCTTGGTCTGAGTGTGTTAAGTATCAGATATGTAGATCGCGCTTGAAGTACCCAGTGTGCACATGTCTGGGGATCCGACGTGCACGTGGTCAGGTCATCCAACGTGCACGTGGCCAGGGGAGCTCGTTGCTTCGACAATCCTATGCAGTGGCTCGAGTCGGATGTCCTTGTACAGTCTATATCATCCCTTTTTACCTCTTGTTCAAATATTTAATGTGTTATATATAAGGAGTTTATTGCGTAAATTATCATTCAGATATTAACACAAATAAAACTCATTCTCGTGAATTGTAAAAATTTTGCACGTATCAATAATTGAATGAGTTCTACAGATGAACTTGTTAGGCATGACCCATGAAATATTTTTAATTTACTCTGCAAAAAAGTTACCTCTCTCTCTACACAAGAATGTGTACTTGCAAAAATGTGTGTGTACACGCATATATCATGTCATGTGATGTCAGATCGCATTCTTGATCTAATTGGAGTTTCAAAGTTGTTTCCTGGTACTCTTAATGACCTTTTCTTATGATATGTATACATAAGTGATATATGAAAATTACCCCAGTAAAATTCTCGCAAGTGCTCGTAGACACTGCAGTATGGTAAGGGCATGTAATTAATTAATGATTTTGCTATGAGCAAAAGAGTTGATCCGGTCCGTGCTAAGTATTGGTTTAACATTTATAAAATAAAATAATTGATGCACAACAAATTATGAAAATTTGTAGCAAACAATATACATACTTGAGCTTAAAAGTTAGCGGAAAATTACTTATCTACTCTAGTAATTAAGTCAGTAGTAGTGTTGTTAGACGGGCCAGCTCATGAACTGGTTGGGATGGGCCCGACCTGGACCAGGAAGTAAACGGTCCCGTCTGGTCCGAGTCGGGCTGAACCGGCCAGATTTTTTTCCTTTTTAATTTTTTTTTGAATTTTTAGGATTTTATGGACGATTTTAAAATAAAATAAAAGATTTCATTGTTAGGATTCGAACCTAAATCTTCTACTTGAAAGTCAAGAATCTTAAGCAACTAGATTAATCATATTTTGCTTATATTTTTACATTCAATATTATATAACTAATTTTATTAAGGTATGTTAGATTTTTAGTATTTTTAAATAAATTTGAATTATTTATTTTTAAATAAAATTAAAAAAATATAAACATTTCAATTTAAAAAAATCACTCCGTTTGTAGATATCTTGGGTATTTATAATATTTTAGATATAATATAAATTAAATAACATTTTAAAAAAAGGGGGAGACGTTGCTCTCTCTGCTCTCTCTGTTTTGCCTACTATTGGGGGGTTCGATTCCGGTCCGGTTCCGTCACGGTTCTGGGTCGATAATGGATTGATCCGGTTCCGGTTTACTGGGCCGATTGTGTCGAACCAATCCCGTAACCATGCCTCAACCTAATGTTGGCCACGGTTCAAGAACCGGTGGCCATGGAACCGGCCTTGAACCTCCCTTTGGATGGTTCAGGGGCAGTTCAAAACTGGACAGTTCCAGTTTGAAACTACGGTCCGACCTGTTCCAAACTATTATGTTCGAATTGTCCAAACCCGACCGGTTCAGTTCTATTAAAATAAAAATAAAAATAAAAATATAATACATTATTAAAAAATAGATTAACATTTAATATTAAATGTAAAATAAATTAAATTAATTGACTTGAGTTGTCTATGTATCCTCTTAAGATTTAAAAGAATCAAAATATAGTTAGTTTTCTTATCTAATCGCGTATTTGTAAAGTAAAAAAAAAATTATTTATTTTTTAAATTTAAAATAATGAATAGTAAAAAGAAAAGGGAAAAGTCAAAAGTTGTCTGTGTGTAGAGGCGGACCGGTTCCGGTTCGTGATGGGTCCAGACCAGTTCACGGTTCACACCGGCCCATTTATCAACAACTAGTCGGCAGTGATTCAGGGGTGCAATGATTGGCTGGGCACTGCCTGCCATTGTTATCTTCTTCTTCTTCCCCAATAGAGAGAGACGCCACAGGGAAACGTCAGCGACGTGGGCTTTTGCTCGAAAACAGTCTTGAGTTGTATATGCGCAACGTGGAAAGATGGTGAGGGCACGTGGCAGACATCTCCGACGAACTATTTTTATTTATTTATTTATTGGCTCGGAACCGACGAACTATTTTAGTAGTAGCGGCATAATTCCTTTTCTTTTTCTTTTTTTTTTTTTCAAATTTCGGGCAATATAATTTCGATCGTCCGTGATGGTCATGTATATTAATAAATATGAGAAATTTGAAAAATCTATGAGTGCATATATACATGTGTGTAGTTTGAGGTTAATTGTTAATCAGCAACGGACGGCCGAAACAAGTTATATATGTTAATTAATGTAATGTTTCATGTCTTTGACTGATCAATTGTGGGCATATTTATAAAGCAGGGGGCCTACTTAAGTATTGTTCTTCTTCTTGTTTCTAATTTCCTTTCTTAGTAAAAGTTTCGTGGGTTCTGCATTCATATTGGACATGAGCAATTGTATTAAGGTCATGCTATATATTATATAAGAAGAAAGAGCTTGCAAAGTAGTACGTAACGTATGGAGTACATGTAAACTCTTGATGAATGAAGATATTCTACAATGCTGAGAAAAAAAAAGTGTAAAAAGAGCAACAACTAACAATTATATATATTAATGAGTAAATAAATGAAAGTTTCCCCATATAATTAATATATATATATATATATATATAATCAGATCGTGACGTGATTTGGTCAAAGGCAAAAGCATCGGGAGGGATGGCTGTCTTTTGAATCAATCTGATCCAGTCTTTTATGGTCCTCATGTCATCGATGACTGCCTTTTTTTCTTTGTCCTTTTTTGTTGCGGTAATTAGTTTAATGGCTAATCCAATCCAAACACTCATGTGCATATAATCCATTTATAGTGATATATCTGTCACTCCACTCCACTACCCAATATTGATAGAGAAATTAAACAAATTAATTTAAACTAATGATAGCTAGCTACTCTTATTAACACATCCTTAAATTATATCTAATCTATATATTCACGCCACTTGAGTTATGTATATATGAATGCCATATTATTCCTTCAGAAAAAAAAAGAAAAAAAGAAAAAAAAAGAAGGTCATATTATTCGATATATAGATCTTCTTTTATAGATTGACATTGACACTTTAAATTATAGCCAGGGAGGAGGCCCAGGCACCCAATTCCATGTGCTTCCTCTTCCGATCACTATAAATAAATTCCCGAAGATTCATCTCTGCAAGTGCAACTCCATCCATTCATCCCTCTACCTATCCCTTTTCAGACCAAACACCACTCCCCAAAAGCCCCACCCATCAAGGATTTTCTTATCCAAACTTGCAACTATCCAACCTTTTCCGTGCCTTCTAAATGGCGGTTCCTCCGACCCCTTGCCCCTCACAGGCCTCGGAGAAACTGACTCTAATAATAACCTCATAGTGAAAGCCTGTGAAGAGTTCGGATTCTTCAAAGTCATCAACCATGGGGTACCCCTCCACTTCATCTCATGTTTGGAATCCGAAGCAATCAAATTCTTCTCGTTGCCCCTCTCTGAGAAGGAAAGAGCAGGACCTCCCAATCCATTTGTCTACGGGAACAAGAAGATTGGGCCAAGTGGTGACGTTGATTGGATCGAGGACCTTCTCCTGACGACGAACCCTGAGTTTGACTCCTGCAAACTCCCGTTTGTCTTCAGGGAAAACCAGGAAAAATTCCGGTGAGAAAATCAAAACAGTGCAGATCTTTGAATATTTTATTAATACCGGTGGGCAGGTTTTTTATTTATTGATGGAAGGGATGTTCAGAATCAACCACTATCCTCCTAGAAGGGAGGTGGACCCAACTCTGAATGGAAGGGATGTTATCGGTTTCGGAGAGCACACAGATCCCCAGATAATTTCCATCCTAAGATCGAACAGTGCGCCGGGGCTCCAGATACAGAGAAGGAGGGACGGCAGCTGGATTTCCGTTCGCCGGACCAGAGCTCGTTCTTCTTCAATGTAGGCGACTCTTTACAGGTATATTAAAAAACTACATAACTCTGTTGGAAGGAAGGACACACACTTGACGAGGGGGAAAAGCAGCTGATTCTCATCAGTAGGACAAACAGGTTTACCGTAATGTGACATGCAGGTGATGACGAATGGAAGGCTCAGAAGCGTGAAGCACAGGGTCATGACAAATGGAGAGGAATCGAGGATGTCCATGGTATATACTTCGGGGGCCCACCGCTAAGTGAGAGGATCGCTCCGCTGCCGTCCCTATTGAGAGGGAACGAGAGCCTGTACCGCCTCATGAGTGATGCTCCCCCCGGGACCGGGAGACCACACCACACTATGCCTCACTCTTTCTTGTACAGTTAAAATCTATCCTATGAATGAGAAAAATCCATACGTATTAAATATTTTCCATTTTAACAAATTAATCTAGCTCAAATATTAAATCAATTACTTTCGAATGTCAGAAGTGTTTTTTCTAATGAATATCAAAAGTGTCATAAATAGAAAACTATCTTACTATTGTATGAATATGTAATATAGATGGAATATTTATATTAGACAGGGATTTATGTACTTATTCCTCCTGGGAAAAGGAGGGTCCACCTGAGTTTTTCTAGTGGATATATATATATATATATATATATATATAAAATTAGGAAAGGCATATGTACATACATATACACATAAGACTGCTGGAGAAATTAGACCGAAAAAAAAAAAAGAGATTGCTGGAGAAAAAGGAGGGAAAGGAAAGGTGAAAAGACCCTCGGCCGCTAAGGCAAGGTCAGTTAAATTCAATCCCTTGAGTTTGACCGGCAAACTACAGGTGTATTATACATATATAGCTACTAGGGAAGTTGAGTGTGGGGGTCCTAGAGGGAAGGGCCAGGGCCTGGGGTATCGAATTCGAAAGAAAGGAACAGAGGGGTTGTCACTTGTTAGTCCAAGACATCGTGGGGGATAGGGAATAGGGATAGGTCCGGTTTTAATATCCCGTGGGCTTAATGATAATATGTATGTATATGTACTTGTGTGTGTTTGAAAGAACCACATATTCGATTTGAGAAGCGGGGACAGAGCTTGTTTTGTGGAACAATACTTAGTCGGTTCGGTTATTGGTCAAAAGAACTAATACAAAAGAACCGTGTCAAAACTTAAGTGACTTTGCGTACCCAAACACTTGTTTGAATCGCCCTTCTCTCCAGTCCAGATGGCTTAACTTCAAGCTCGCTCCTTCTGAAGCAAACCCCCTATTCGATTTGACTTATGATGTGGTTCATAAGAGAGAGAATATAATATGAGCTGGTTGTAGAAGGAAGTTTAAGTCCTCTCTCTCTAATCTCTATCTTGTGGTTTGCACCATACAGTATTCCCGAGCCAACCGAAGCGCACCTGGAGACTAATATACTGTCGGGCCGGGATCGCTGGGAAAATTCCCGTCGACCCTCCCAACCTGGGATTCGATCATTAGATCACTCATTTGGGAGTTTAGTGAGGGAACCATTAGGCCAACCCCAAGTTGGTCTCTCTGATCCCTATCTTTCTATCTTATCTTTTGGCATCATCCGCTCATGTCAAGTACACATGGATAATTGAGTGATTTATTATTTTCCGAGCGGGTTGTAGTTAGGGGTTGGCTGGGTGCGAGATTGGAATATGTGGTGAGCAATGTCTCCATTTTGTTCTAGGGTTATTGTTTGCTTTCTACTTTGAGCGTTTCCCTCTAGTGAAAAGAGGATTTTAATTTACTTCTTGATTTTTCCTATGCGTTTGCAATTCAAATACCGCTATCTTATACGTCTCTGCCCACAATATCTCGTGCGTTTATATCCAAAGTAAGTGAGCGTTTTGCTCTTTAGTTTTTTTCTTCCTTTACATTGAAGAACTTTAAAACTCTGATCTTCGAGCGTCTGAGTAATGTTTGTCGTGAGTTTTCATGACTGACCTCGTGATCACCATCATGCTTTATTTGGGATTGCGATTGTTATGCCTATAATGCCCGAACAAGAAGATAAAAGTGAGCATTAACAGTGTAAGTGATATCAAGAGTACGAGATAGAACTCTTAACATCATACAAAACGTCTGGTTGTAAAATAGAAAATTCCTCTAATAAATAAGTGGATTATGTATAACCTAATTAAGATTGCAACTCACCGAACCTAAATTCCGTTATGCCCAATCTCACTAGCAAGAGACATATCACTTAATATCTATTGATATCATAAACGTTAATATAATATCTCTCTTTATATTTAATAAATAATAAATTATAATCCTATCGTTATGTAATATGTTAGAACAAATGGTTGTGATGACTTTTAATTCTATTAATATTCATTTATAGATATAACATCTTTATCCTATTTGGTGTTATATAAAACTGTAGTTTGATATACTTTTAACTTTTTTTAAATAAATAGATTATAAATTAAAAGAAATTCCGTTCAATCAAAGGAATAAATCCACATAATTTTATTTTCTTATAGACTTTTGAATGCGATCTTGGTCGTTGTTTGTGCTCTACACTGCCCTGCATCATTTTCTTGTTGCTTGAATCTGACTCCCAACTTATTTTTTCAACTTTTTGGGTATCTGGATAATGTGCGTGTGATTTAAAATGAGTCTTGAATGGTAGATCTCAAGCAGTGAGTGTGTGTATATATATATATATGTAATAATTATAATAACGGGCATTCGAATCTAGAGATGCGTTGTGGTGGTGGGGGGACCTTCCTTTCCTTGATACATGGAGATGGAGATGGAAATGGAGATAGCCTTTTTTCTAATACATAGATTTTCTTTACCGGGGAGATGTTTTAACATTATAGGCCCAACTTACGGCTCAGACCACTGGAAGGGTTCTTAATTATTAAGTTGCTGTTTGACCAAAGAAATTCCAGGAGGGATGGCAAGGAGGGAGAGGTGACTGGAGGGAGAGAGCTCCTATACCATATCCAATGCATATTATGTATGCGTACTATACACACACACACACACATTTATATGGGACCATATATGTGTGTATATATATGTATGTATATGTATTAATTTATTACAGGGAGGCGGAGGCATTATTTGGACAAATCATTGCATGACCGACTTCAAGATTGACCATATTATTGCAAAATCAATGTTGTTATTATTATTATTTTGTTTGAGATATATATAGTACTCTAATGTGTATTTATTTTTCATCATCCTATCAAACCCCTACAAACATATAGATGTAATGTATGAATCTCACATAATGCAGTGTGCATGGCCAACCCGTACAGGCTACTTGAATTCAGAAATTCGTTCTCACTAATTCGGAGGCTTTTTTCATGGGATTCTTCTTTTTAATGGTCAAAACATGATGCATATTTATCAGAAAATATTAGAAAGGAAAGATAAAATTCATTCTCAACTGAAGAGAAGAGAAAATGGGCAGGTTCAATATTGATATAGACTGATAATATTTCAGCTGAAAGGATTAAGTAAAAATGAAAGGAAATAATATTGCAGCTCCATTGATTTAGAAATTAGAAGATACATAACTGATTTTTAGTTCTAATATATTCCTTCGGTTTAATTCCCAAAGGAAGCGTATAAAAGGAGGAAGAGTTGAAGATTAAAGGGGATCAGAAAAAAAGACTCAGAGGTACCACTAGAAAAAACAGAGCAGATCCTTCCTTCCTGAGTTGCTACATTTGAAAGCTTCCCCTAATCCATAACGCGAAGATCATCTCACAACCTGTCATTGTCAACTAGTCTACCATTGAGCACCTCTTTCCTGGACTTCTCTGTGATTTTAAGAGATTCTTCAAATTGTCACGGTACTAGGTAAGTGTATGCCTCCTTCAATTTGTCTCTTCCAATAGCTTGTTGCCATGAATAGTTATTCATGTCTAGTCATTATCCCTTTTTTTTTTTTAATTAGCTCACTCGTTAAACCCATGTTTTATTGATGTCGAGGATGATTAGCTCGATATACTGATGTTGTCATGCATGTTTCGTTGAGTCATAGGTGTTCTGTCATGTTGTGTTCTACCGTTAATTCATCCTACCGTGGGTCCTTCAATACATTGTGTCAAGTTTGTGACTTGTTGTGTCTTCGATGAAATTGCGGGTTCCCCACGCTCATTTTCATTTAATATTTGCATGGCATGCACTTAAGTATGTTTAACTTTGACACTTGCATGATTAGTTTAAAAAAAGGTTGATTTTACCAATTAAAACCAACA
Organism: Lagerstroemia speciosa; assembly: GCA_037672795.1. NCBI lineage: Eukaryota > Viridiplantae > Streptophyta > Magnoliopsida > Myrtales > Lythraceae > Lagerstroemia > Lagerstroemia speciosa. The sequence goes on from CM075308.1 coordinate 2,410,334, forward strand.
AACAATTAGATAGAGATTTGTGTTCATATGTAATGTCTTCTCATTTTAGCTTAAAAGAATGGATTGCTTTGGAATTATTTTCATGTCTCTTCGTTGGGGGTGGTGCTGAATTGACTATGATTATATGGAAATTTGAGCTGAGTAAAAGTGAGCATGAAAATTGAAATTGAACTTAGATGGTCTGACCATGGTCTTGGGAATATTTAGGTGTTGATTTAATTTACTCATCTGACTATTGGTTTCAACTTGAAATTTGTCATGTGATATAGAGATCCCCTTTGATGTTCTAGGTTCACTATATTAGGTTCTTGATTGCATCTTCCGCATGTCCGTGCACTAGAATAAGGATAAACTTCATAGTGATCAAATGGTCTCATGCATTGCATTACGTGAGTAAATAATTCATAAAGTCGCACATGATAAAGAATAGTATTGATATGGCACTTGTGCATGAATTATTGAATGATGTCCCGATTTGAATCCAGTACTCTCACATGCCCTTTCTTGATTATGATATGTGGTTGTGTTTGTTTAATCGAGTATTCGCTTCGGTTTCACTCCTTCCTTGCTAATGCCATCTTTCTATTTAGGTAAGATTAGAAAATATATGATTAAATAAAATAAGGCAAATTTAGAAACATGACTAGGGTACCGATTTAGGGCGTGTCGATGGGCTCGTGAGTTTTTCGAGGGTAATGGAATTCCCGGATCCAACTTTGGTTCAAGACCGACTAATAAAATCTTATGTGGTTATTGTCATGCTCCCTTAGGTAAAAATAAGTTTCTAATTGGTTTTAGAATTAGTTCCTTAAACGATTAATGACGATTCTTTTTTTTTTTTGCCATGATATCGCGAGCTCGATTTTTTTAACTTGCGACACATATATTATCCTTGTAAATGCTAGAAGAAAACCAGTATACACACAGAGATCAGATTACAATTATTATTATTATTATTATTATTATTATTATTATTATTATTATTATTATTATTATTATTATTATATATTCAGTACAATTCCCTCTTGCTATCGTCAGGATATACATCTGTAGTAGATATTCATCCGCTTGGTCTGTGATTGAAGCCTCAGGTATTAAAGTGAGTAATGAATATCGGTTTGCCTGCAGTTTTCCTTCTACTGAAGAGATCATGCATCCCCTAAAATCAACAGCCACACTGCATACACTTGTACGTAATGCTGTATTAATAATATGTCATTAATTTTCACTTTAACATACAACCTAATTATAAGCAATCAGTTCGTGAATTAATGGAAGAAGAGCCACACACACACACACACATATAAAATTAGTCAAATGGTTGAGTTTCTTTGTCCTACTTTTGAATTGAACTGAGGCATCCTTTGTTTTCATTCATCGAGAGCTGATGATCAGCAGAGCCAACTTCCATATATACATATACGCACACACAGATATATATATGTTCTAATTAAGACTTGTCAAGGAATAAATGAGCGAATATTGGAGTAGCTGTGCCGTATCGAGAACAATGAACTGATCTTAGAAATATTATTGATGATCCAAAAGAAAGAAAGAATTAGTACATATCTGCTAACTATATATATCCTATATTCCCCATGGCTGAGATAACTCGTCCACACCGTCACCATCTACTTGAGCAGCTGATGGAATTCCCTCATTGGCCAGCTGTTTCTCTCCAAAATGTTGTAATCCGGCAATGCCTCGGCTTCCTTGAGGCTACTAAGCTGCAGGTTCTGAGAGTCATACAATGAATCGGCGATAAGGGAGTGTTTACCTGTCATTTTCTGAACCACTGACTTGAAGCTCTTGGCGTCGGTCTCCACGTACTGGGTATCTATGATCACCACCTTCACGGGCCCCCTCCCATTCCCGGACATGTTGGCGGGGGGATTGGTCTGGATGGTACTGACGTGACGAGAGGTGGATTCTCAATCTGGCGTTTGAACGGTTGTTCGCTTCTTTCTGGATAAAAAAAGCAACCGAGATTTGGTTCAGATATATATATATATATATAGAGAGAGAGAGAGAGAGGGAGGGAGGGAGGAGAAGATTGAAGTCAAGAATTTCATTTAATCTCCGAATGGGATTCCTTGACTGGAACCTTCCGTTGTAGGTTCGGGATGAAGTTTATGAGGGAGAGATTTGGTGGACTTGGAGCCGAGATGGATTGACCACCAATTTTGCATTTAATTTTTCAAGCTGTCGAGCTAGACTAATATTAATGGCAAGACTTACGGATGTACATAGATACATATTTGCGGGGTCTTAATGTTCCATTGAAGCTTGGATTGGGTCAAAACCGTCAAGGGAGAAGTTTCAATTCTCCCCGAAGACCACAGGAAGCTTCAATCTTCTCTGTCTTGTTCGTTGGCCTTAGTTCCTTTCCTCCTAGGGACCTCTTCAACCAGTTGAAAGTTGCACAAAGTCAAAAATGTACACATAGCTATGTTGATGACTGGATAGAAATTGCTGCGTCCGGAATCCAATTTCGTTGTTTTGCTCTTATCACCACCCCAAAGTGTACATAAGAAGCTTCTAAGGCATGGACTTTTCGATATTCGTACATATGACTTCCAAGCATTCAACAAAACGAACAAGTATCAAATAGGTATTTGTTTAAGAAAAGTAAGTATAACATTCCATTACGTATTTCACAGAATAATTTAGTCAAATTTCATGATGTATCACTAATAAATCTTGAATTCAATATAATCACCTTAATTAATAATTTAGGATGGCAGAGAGGAACGAAGTCATAATGTATGACTAGTGACATACTAAAACCATGGATACCAGAGGATTGAATAGTTATAAAAATTCCCATCATTTGGTTCTTCGTTGGGACAAAATTAAAAGATGATCTTCGGATGTTGACAAATCGAATTCCTTAAACTTGGTTGATTTGATCAGCTGCTGCAATATATATATATATATATATATATATATCTGTGTGTGTGTCGTGCTGCAATTGGCGTTTGACAGATCCAATTTAATTAATCAATAGGTCAACGTCAAGCTTGTGTGATGTGGGAATTATTTTTAAAATAAGGTCAGTTTCAAATATATTTTCACTAATATTATTTTTAACGATGTGAGTAAATTTCTCTTGACTTTGAATAGTAAATTTTTATGTAATAAAATCATATATGTGTGTGTATATATATAGCATGACAATTCTTTTTCATATATAATGATAATAAAATTAGAAGTTACCATAATTTTAATGTTGGTACATGAATCTTATAGAATGAAGATCAGATCTTTCCAATTATCGGTGGTTTCATTAATTCATCACCATGCATGTACGCTAAGCTATTTCAGGGGCAGGGTCTCCCCTCAAATAAAAAAAGCAACAAGTGTGCTCCTTTTAATTCCGAGTGGGTTGGCTATTTCCACAAAATTAAACTATTACTTATAGATATACATGCTGGCTGGCTCTCAGATCCTACATATAGCTAGACATCTTATATATGATCTTAAGATGATCAAACATACACACACACATATATAAGTGAAAAGAAGGAAGAAAATTAGCTGCTAGTCAAGTAGATGCTCCATGATATAATTAATATTATATACAGTCATTGATGGATCATTAATTAGTTAAACTTATATAAAATTGCTAGCTGCTAGGTTTAATTATTTCTCAAGGGATCAGGGAGACTGATGACTTGTCGATCATGATGTAAAGATAATAGAAAAGAAATTGAGCAGGGATTGAATTGTAACGATGAATAAAAGAAAATGAGGGTCGTATTGTATTAGTAAAAGAGCTTTGCAGTGTTGACAGCTTTGAGGCAAGGGATAAAATGTAACATAGGGGCATGCAGTTAATTTGTTGTTGAGTATATCTGTATATATATCAGTATTGTTGAGTCTATATATGTGTGTGTGTTTGTGTAAGAGTGTAAAAAAGTGAAAAAATTACAAATTCATAGGACTCGGGCCATCACTTGTTTCCCGATTGTTTAAAATAACATGAGAAGACTAGCTGCAAAATTTGAATATATGAATACATCACACGTTTTGAAAAAAAAAAAAGGGCACTATCTAGGAACAGTTGAACAGGTGGGTAGATACATGCGTTTGGTGTATATGAATAGAATATTGGATTCTGTGAGATTTATTAATGAAGAATGCAGGGTTGACATGCATACATATTTTCAGACTTCAATTATATATATACAGCCACGGAGGATTGGACGGAAGATTGAAGACTAAATATCTTATTTGCACTCTCGTGGATTCACTGGAAGCATAGGCAGCATCACGAAGGTAGGCAGCAAGGTGCAGGAAAACTGTATCGTTGGTACAAAACATTTTACTATTGTAATGTTTTGGTATAATTTTTTTTTTTTTGTAATTTCGTGATATAAAATGTTTTTAAAATATAATATTTTGGTACAAACAATTAAATTTTCACTAACACTGTTAATTGGACCGATGTGCCAATGTGATGTGAACGCTGACGTAAAAATTTACCTGATTTGATATCATAAAATAAATTTAAATTATAAAAAATAATAATAAACAAATAAAAATAAGAATTTTGAAATAAAACAATCCATTTTAAAATGCAAAAAAAAGAGCTCATATGAAAAATTCGAAATAAGATTGGATAAATTTTAAAAAATTAATAAAACATCCCAAATCAATTCGTACCGATCGGGAATTTTCAAGGACTGACTCATAAATTTTACCAACACCTAAAACCATCCTAAAATGTACAAAAAAAAATCAGAAACAGAACTGAACAATTTATAATATGGGCTAGATACACTTTAGAAAGTAAAAATATGATCCAAATTGATCCAAAATGATCCGGAATTTTCAAGAACTGACTCTTAGACTCTACCAACACATAAGACCATCTTAAAATGCTCAAAATACATCAGAAACAAAACTGAAAAGTTTGGAATAAGTGCTGGACAGAATTTAAAAGGTCGATAAATGACCAGAATCAACCCGAAACGATCTAGAATTTTCAAGAACCATCCTGTAAACTCAACTAACCTAAGGTCACCCTAAAACACACTAAACACATCAGAAATTGAGCTAAAAAAATCAGAATAAGGGTTGGATGGATTTTAGAAAGTCGATAAATGACCTCGAATCGATCCGAAATTTTCAAGAACCAACCTCTGGATTCTACCAACACCTAAGACCATCCTAAAACACGCAAAACACGTCAGAAACATAATTGAAAAATTCGGAATAGAGGCTGGAAAGATTTTAGAAAGTCAATAAATGAGCCCGAATCAATTTGAAACGATTCAGAATTTTCAAGAACCGATCTCTAGACCATACCAACGCTTAAGACCATTCTAAAACACACAAAATACATCATAAACAGGACTAAAAAATTAGAGAGGGAGAGTGCCAGTTGAGAGTGGATAGGAGACGGAAACAAGATCAAGAGAGAACGAGTCATGGACCGTCATTTTGGGCAACAATGGTTGGCAAAGTCCACGAATAGGTTCTGAAAATTTCCACATCGTTTCGGATTGATTTGAGTGATTTTTTTATCTTTTAAAATCTTTCCAGCCCATATTTCAAAATTTTAAATTCTATTTCTAATCTGTTTTGTACATTTTAAGATGTTCTTAAGTGTTAGTAAAGTGTAGGGGACTATCGTTAAAAATTTCAGATCGTTTCGAATAGATTTAGGATATTTTATCAATTTTTTAAAACTTATCCAGTCTTATTTAAAATTTTTCAGATTAGTTTCTTTTTTTGGCTTTAAAATAGATTTTCTATTTTTATCTTAAAATTTAATTTTTTATTTCAAAATTCTTATATTTATTCATTTATTATTACTTTCATAGTTTAAACTTATTTGATATAGCAGCTAAATTTCCATGTAACAACCACATCACATTACTACATCAATCCAATTAACAGTATTAGTAAAAATTTAACAGTTTGTACTAAAATATTACATTTTAAAAATATTTTATACCATAGAGTTATAAAAAAATTTTATGCCAAAACGTTATATTACGAAAGATTTTATACCAATAATACAATTTTACCTAACTAGCTACGAAGACCGAAATTTCTTTTGTAAATTCTAAGAGAAACAATGACTGCAAGCAGAATAATTGCAGAGATTGACCACCTGTGCACGGTGACGCAGGGTTTGAAAGGTGCCAAGAATAACAGTTAAAAATTGAAGGGAGTGGTTGGGTGGGGGAAGATGATTGATTATTATTATTATTATTAAATACTAGGCTGATAACCCGCGCTTCGCTGCGACAAAGCTCACTCATGCAGTGCCTTATGCTCTTTCCCGCTGAAGGCATCCCCTCCAAACTATCCCACTCAGCAGAACGTGATCTGTTTGCCAGTAATAGATGAATCATGAAAAAAATTCAAACTCGGCCAAGGATATCAACAAATATGGTAGAAAGAGAAAATAAAAATGGTAACCAATGATTATCTTGCAGCGTATATAAGAAGGTAAAGACACACCCAGAAAGCACCTAGTTAGGAGATTTAGAATGACAGAAAATCCTACTCGATCATGAAGATACTCCAAAGCCACATCTAAAGCGATATTAAACCCTTAAAATCCCAGTTTAAGGTTCCTTGCTCTCGTCTGCAAAATAGAACAGAGGTCATTCTGTTAGTAGACTGATCATATATCCAGAAGAAAGTCAAATGATACTGTACAAATGAGAAGCTAAGCTTCCTTTGCTCATGTAGAAATATATCAGCATGTGCTGGCCCTTCTAAGCAGAATACACAACCAAATTCACAAGGTTCCTATGATTCAACCTTCCCAATAACATAACATGGGAAGAAAGGAAAACATAGAATAAAATATTTACATGGAGAAAATAGGACAATAAAAGGTGGCAAAAAGAGAATTGAAAGAACTCTGTTGAGTGGAAGTAAAATCTTTCTATAACAATAACCAGAAAGAATCTGGAAGTTCATCAATTAAAAACATTAGCATAGCATAGGAGAAATAATTTATTTCAAACTATGCTGCTAGAAGTCTTCATTTTGACTGTCTTGAGTACTCTAAGCTTCAGTATAGTAAATTAACAAATTATCTCGCAACCAGCAGCAACTAATGTGTAATTATCCTGAATGAATATCAAAGACTATATACTAAAAAGTAACTAATTGTAGGTTCAAGAAAAAATCTAACTTACACAGGATCTAGGATAGAGCCAATTAAAGGTATCAGAACAAAAGTGTTTAGCATAAAGCCAAGGTTTTCACAACCTTGAAGTAAATAAAAATATTAAAACCAAAATACAGATAATGTGCAACAACCATGGCTACAAGTATCGTAAGCTAACTGAACTCTTGTATAATCCATTGATCCAGTTGTATAGTGTCTGCTTGCCAAAAGCATATCTTAGAGTTGGTAATAATCAGTAAAACGCAAGTGAAAAGTATCAATGAGGTAAACAACCGAAGCATGGTTTTATCCTACCTCTGTCTAGAATTCATTCTCCCCTTGCTTAGAATCAGTTACGAGGACTTTAGCCGCAACTATTTCACCAGTTGACATATCCGCTTTATATACAGGACCAAATGCTCCTTGCACTACGACTGACATAGCATTGTAGGTTCTTTTCTGCAGATCCCTGAATTAGAATCAAATCAACACTTTTATCAACCTGAAGGGGCAAAAGAAAAACAATTATGCAGTCAAAAAGTTCCTTCCAGGACACAAAACTTTCAAGAAAATTTTATGGCTAAAACACGAGAGTAAACTCCAAGCAATGCAGAAAATGGTGATTGAAACAGTTTAAGACAAACGTGAGAACATTCCAATTAGAATAATTCCTTCAATGAGCATTTAAGTTGGTCATGTAGGAATTGCAAAGACAAGTAAAACATCATAAACACCAAGGCCTAATCCAATCCAAAATTATTAATTCATCTTTAATGACAACGTGATTTCTTGTCTCACTCAAAAACACGGATCAATAACAGTCAAATTCAAATCCAATCAATATTCCCAGTCCTCCCATGCCCATCAACAGCAAGAATTTAATCTTAAAGAGAATCACATATTCATAGGGATAAGGCCTGTCACCAATTATGCTCCAACTCTTATTCTCATATTTGAAACATGAATATTAAGCACCACAAATTCAGTGCAATTCAAGCATAGGAACCTTTTCCATGTACATATTAAAGGCGTTAATGACCAAGGCCCTAGCAAACCACAGATTGGTCATTTACTGTATCACGAACTCGTTGGGCAATTCTGGAACCCTAATTCTCGAGGTAATCGAGAACCTTGGGGAAATCCATGGGGACGGGCCCGAAATCAACCCTAGAAAGAGGCTGAGAAGATTCATCTTATTTGGTTCATGCAGCCGAGGAAGATATGATCAAATATGCAAAATAAAAAGGGAAGATCAGAATCTGAGTGATTCTCCGCCCATGGCTTACATGCCTGATCTGTGCCACCCTTCTATGAAGTCTTCCTGTTCAGTTAAAGGGATGAAGAAGACAGAGAAGGAGAAGAGGAAGGAGAAGCGAGATCGAAGAGAGAGAGCAAGAGAAGACGAATGAGCCAAGGAGCAGCAATAGAAGACCTTAGGCTGTGGCGAGCCTGATGTCGCTACGGCTGCCGATGATGAACACATGAGGTTGTTGAACGAGATCTGGACAGGGCGGGGGAGAACAATGATGAAGAGGACGGCCGTGAGGAGGCCAGGACTAAGGAGGACGAGGATGTAGGAGAGGGTCGAGGTCCAGTGCACGAGTAATGCAGACATTGCAGAGGACTAGAACGGAGAAGATGAAACTGATTCAGCAAGAGGTTTGGTTTGAACGCAATTCTAGACTATATCATATTTTACAGCCGTTGATTGATACTATAGTATATCGTATTTTTGAGACTGTATAAATAAAACTTGTTTTATCATCTAATTTTAGATTTAAGATTTTTTTTTTTTTTTTGGTCGCCAGCCACGGTATCCAAGCAGGCCCCACCAGCGGTGAGATGACATCTTTCAGCCAACCATACTTGACTAATCCGTTGGTCGCCCCGGGTCGCACGCCTGGCAATGGCGGGTGAGGCTCCCAAGAGGGGTGTCTGCGTACGTGAGGTCTCGAACCTGAGACCTCCTTAAGCGGCACCGAGCTGCTTACCACTCGGCCCAACCCCTCTTGGTTTTAGATTTAAGATTTGGTCTTTACAATTAGTTACTTTTTGAAGTATTATCTGTACATAAATAATTTTGACTAGTTGTAAATTTTAAATATATGAATCATTGCACTTAAAAAAAAAAAAAGAAATGACAGAAGAAAAAGACACGTGCGATATAGAGTAAGCTTGAAGCAGAGGCCGGGGAAACGAGAAGGACAATGGGTTATTGGGCCCATGGGCCATTGACTTGAGCCCAAAAGTATTAGAGGATGAGAAAAACATGCAATGCGAGTGTAGAAAAGGCCTATACTCGCCCTATTAGCTGGGAGACAGGACCAATTTTCATTATATAGTTACTTTTTGAAGTATTATCTGTACATAAATAATTTTGACTAGTTGTAAATTTTAAATATATGAATCATTGCACTTAAAAAAAAAAGAAATGACAGAAGAAAAAGACACGTGCGATATAGAGTAAGCTTGAAGTAGAGGCCGGGGAAACGAGAAGGACAATGGGTTATTGGGCCCATGGGCCATTGACTTGAGCCCAAAAGTATTAGAGGATGAGAAAAACATGCAATGCGAGTGTAGAAAAGGCCTATACTCGCCCTATTAGCTGGGAGACAGGACCAATTTTCATTATATAACTAGTGTAGATGCCCACCCGCGCTTCGCTGCGGGAAATTTATAGTTAATAAATTGAAATACTTTTGCAAGTATGTTTATATCTGATTAAAATATCTCTGTAAGAACAATTATATTTGATCGGTGAGTTATTGTAGGGAGAGCAAGTCTAGCGATGCAATGAAAAGAAATTACTGTAAAATATATGTTGAGGATAGATAAATATGCGTTGTCATATATATAAAAATACAGGCATTTTTCCTACTGCAAGCGTACGATATTGGTTTTTTATATCCTGACTTTCTGGATATAAAAAATAGTAGCACAACCTAAAATAACATTACAGTCAATGCATATTCTAGATACGTGATTAATGTAGATACAAAAAGTATTGTGTTTCAACATCCAGAACTTCTTCAAATAAAATATGAATGCCAGAGCACTTGCCAAACCTGTTGGATCGAAGACAGATTGATTAGGAAAAATACTGCTAAAAATAGGGGAAGACCATTGATTTAAACTGGCAAGATTCAAATTCTATATATAGATATATCCTAAATGAATGCAGTGATAATGAACATACAATAAATGGATTGAACAAATAATGTGGCCTTTTTTTCCCTATAAATAGCTATAATAAATAGATAATAATAATAATTAAAAAATAACCATAATCATATTCCTATATGTTACGAAGAATGCATTATTGTAACAATGAAAGCGAGAGCAGCTGCCAAACCTGCTAGATCCAACACGGGTTTATTAGGAAATAGAGCATCTTTGGTAGGAGGGAATAGCTACCACAAGCATTTCTCTAAAATGCTAAAACTAAATCTTTCAAATATAACTATCAAAATAACAAATGCGTTGGTGATAAAATGAAAAGAATTCATTGCACTCATTAGTTAATATGTTGTAAGTGCAACAGGATACATAACTGGTGCACTAAAATAAGAGTTCAAAGAGGATAAATAATCCGTTCATTAACAGCAATAGTGATAGAAAGATATTGAATCCAGAAATAACTAAGCAAATAAAAAAGGTTCAAAGAGCACAGATAATCAACTGCCTAACAGCAACACCAATAGAATGATATGGAGTTCATGCAGTTTTCCACTATCATGGTGAGGAATATCATAGAATGGATGGAGTCAAGTCCTAACAGAATGATGCATTGCACAATCCATGAATATCAAGACTGCTATAGAAACAATGTGTCAATAAAGTAGCTTAAGGTAATTTTAATAAGCAATTGGTATCCTACCATCATAGGCCCAAACATACCTTTCTTAAATCCAAAAGAAGGTGCTTTTCTGGTGAATAATGTTTTGAAGGCCTTGTCGTCTGAACTTGATTTGATGAAGGATATGGTGACTGCCAAAGAAGAGATTTTGCAGCAAGCAATTATTTGAAATGTTAAAACTACATTTTTTCAAATTGATGTGTCAAAAGGCAAAAGCTATCCTTGGTGCAAAGGTAGTGAGCATATAGAGTAGATGGGGGTTCAGTTATCCTGATGCATGTTTTCCATTGCCTTCATCTCAAATTTACAGTTTATTCATTATTAATGACAATTAAGTGCAGCAAATGCGAAGAAGTTGATGAATTATTTATTCTATATGACTACTCAATATAAAAGGACTCAACAGTGGTTGCTAGCTATGAATTACAGAAGAAGTCCAAAGAAAGGTTAGATGCATCGCAACATACCTTCGAGAATCTGTTCTTTTGCATCAACTGTCTTTTACGTGAACATTAAGTCACCGATCTTTAATAGCGATACAGGTAACATGGACAATTAATAGTTTCTCTTCTTGAAGATATTTTTTTTGCATGAGGACCAAAGTGAGGTGGAGATCATTAATTGAACATAGACTGTATTTACCTATTTTTAGCTAAGCTACACACTCTTTCAAACTTACATTTGTATCAATTACAGGAAAAGAAAGAGAAGGAAGGCCCAACAGGAGAATGCAAAAAAGAAAAAGAACAATCCACCTCTTTTAATCAATCAAAGTTCCTAAGTGCATGTAAATTCTATATGCCAAGCAATGTATTGTACGTACGATGGCTGAATCAAATTGAAGATTCTGATGAATTAAAGAATCACATATGCTATGACAGATGGAATAAGCTACCCACTTTTTAAGCTAAAAAAGAATCTCAATTTGACACCATTTCACAATATATCTCAAGTAGAGTATTCAAAGTATGTAACATCAACAGACCTTTGTCCTTCAGCAAAACAAATAAATTAATGAACCAATATCATTGGGCATCAACGTATAAGAAGCCATCTAAATCCAGTCTCAAATTCTCTAAATTTTGTTTATGTTCAAAACACAATATAAATGATATTAACAATAAATTAAATACATGAAACTGACATTGCAGTTACTGATGTACATGTACTTTTACATATCTATGGAAGTACTACTAAGTAGGATGGTGTAACAAATTAACTACAATATAACAATTAAGTTATTGTTCATACGAAAGATTAAACAATCAGCATACGGGATTTCAAAACTGTTGATGAAACTTACAGTAAATAGCTGTAATGGATGAGAGAATGTCAGCTCCGTGGACTCTGGAATTGATCAAAATATTATAAATAAAGAGGGCAATTATTAGTTAAGTATAATTGCAATTATAAGAAATTTTATAGTTAAATGAGAAGACTAAAACGTAGGAGTTGAGACTCTATTAAAGCTTGACCTTTGCGATAAAGAGTGTTGACATTATTTGTATTGCACACGAAAACCTGCGAAGAATAGGAGAATTAGAAATCAACAAAAGCAAACTTGCTCATAGAAAATGTTATTAGAAAAGATGAACTATTTTCCCAAATGCAGCAGATAGAGTAACAATAGTTAATTAACATGCTTTTCACCAATCTCCAGAAAAGAACGATAAACAGAAAAGGGAGAAAAACATTCCTACAGAACTCAACAGAGAACAAATCACCTCGTCTACAATTGAAGCTAGAGGAGGAAGAGATTCGATGCCCCAGAAGAATAGTCACTACATATTAACCTATAACCCACCTTCCAGCACAAAACATCCCGTGAGCAATGCTCTCCTAGAACACCTGACACCATGCCTAACATAAATAGCCAAACCATAAAGACCAATGAACCGGGCAACAAATGTCAAAACGGTAGGACAACACATGCAGCTGACCTGTCCAGTGTGACACAAAGGTACATAGGGTTGCAACCAAAAGGGAAAAGCATGACATGAAAATCAAAAGGAAGAAGGTAGCAACAACAACCCATTCATTCAGGATTCATCTATACATATAAAATTTGAAGAGGAAGGCTTACATGACCTGCGAAGCTTTTCCCAACTTTCAAGATTAAGAAGAGAAATCCATTGGTTCTCCCATCCCACTACGCACTCCCGCAGCAAGAAACAGATGAAATTCAAGAAACAGATGAAATTCAAGATTTGAAAAGAAGATTTAGAATAGAGCAGTGGAAGAACTGAAATTTAGTAAAGTAAAACAGATAATGCAGAAATTCTCAGTAGAAAAGATCATTTGTCCAATAGGTTTAGTATAGCAAGAATCCAACAATGATATCAATATTCTCCTCTTTCACAGAAAGCAAACCTAGGTTGTCTCTCTCCAGCTCCAAATCCCCATGTAGAAAACATGTCGAAAAGCTTGAAATTTCTGGGCGATTTTCGATCAAGGAACGGAAACACCGGCTATCCATAAAGCAAAAATAAACATCCTGCACATTTACACCACGCAGTGACAGGCACCAATACAGGTCAGTAGAAAGAAAAGGAACCTCGACAGTAAATAAAAAAATGGTAAAAGAGAAAAGAGGAACAGAGGAAACCTGGCTAAGTTCACACACGCTAGGGTTCGACCGACCAGAACAATCCCGCCATCCACAGAACAGATCGCCTCCGATCATACCAGTGCACGGAACTGAAGACCAAATTCCCCTCCCTCTACGATCGATTAACACAAAAGAGAGACAGATCAGCACCGTACGCAAGATCACAAAAGCGAATAGGTAAGCAGAAGCAAAGGAAACCCGAAACGGCAGAAGCAACAGAAAAGAGAAAATTCATGCTCGACTGGAACGGGCTAGGGCTCGGGCTAGAGAAGACGAGCACAGAACATGCGGCCAAGTTCAATGAGGAAATCATCACTACTATTTGGGTCAAGGAGGGAATGAAGGTGAAGACGGGTCGAGAAGAATGAACAAAAGGAAGGAGGGAGAGGCGGACGGTAGAAGCTTCGATTGACAGAAAATAGAAATAAATAAATTGAAAAAAAAAAAAGAGTGGCCTGAAACCAGCCACGTAGAAGGCCTGGTGAACCGTCTTTCATAATGGAAGATGAGGAGGCAGAACACGCTAGAGATAAATTAAAAATTAAGAAGAAAATAGAAACTCAGGGAAGCTGCCACGTGGACGCTTGTGGGAAGGACTTGTTACTGAGTTTTAGTATATTAAAAATATAGATAACTAGGCTGATGACTCGCGCTTCGCAGCGACGTGGAAGAAAAACTAAATGTGAAAAATAAACTGCTCCTTACACATACATATACATATGTTTATTTATTTATATTTATATCAGTTTGATTACAATAACCAATACCAAAAAAATGCAGAAACATGAGTTGATTGCTTTCTCTTTCATAGTCCTTATCATTTAATATTAGCAACTATGCAACCGTCGTCAAATGGAAGATCCTTCAGTTTACAGGAATCCACTTCATTTTCCTCGGTGAAGTTGAAATTTCCCAGGTGGCGGATTGCAGCCACGACACGAATACCTGCATGTATCTTCCTCATGTCTGCAGAGGCAACAACCAAAAGAGAGCAGAGCTCCTTTATAACTTGTAGCTGGAGGATAATCAAAGATCTTCACGAAAGACATGCATTTTCTTCGTTTTCACATAAAATAGGGACAGTAATTCACATCCAAAAATGTAGAAACTTATAAAGGCAGAAATTCTGTAGATGGGAGATTGAGTTGGCAATATATTAGTACAGTCACCTCCATAGAGAAAGAAAAGCAGCAGGAGCTCTGTGGTTATTTTTCTGATCATGTCTGCAAAGAAGATTAGCAGTTGCATGTATAGGACATATTACTCTTCATCGTTTCAATGCATGTAATCTCCTTCTAAATCTTGGAACACCATTCAGTACGACACATCAGAATAAGCATCAGCAAGTGCAATGCCATGAGAAGCTACTCGAGAGCTACATAATGGAGAAACACTGTCATCCACCACTGAAGTATGGGACTTCTTGAAACCATATGATACTTTTGCTAAAATCTTAAAATCAGCAGGCAGAGAAAGGCATCTAACCTTATTCTAGAGGCATGCAAGGAAATGCAGTTTGATAGACAATGAAAGGCGCACTCCTTGCTCTTGTCGGGGGGAAGACAATACAGTCCACCAACCTGTAATGGATGTCATTCACCATCCATGTGAAGGTGCTGCACTATTAAAATGTATCTTTAGCATATTCATGAGCAACCTATCATCCATGTGAAGGTGCTACACTATTAAAATGTATCTTTAGCATATTCATGAGCAACCTATCCTAGCTCAGCAATAAACTGGGCCCTAAAACATTAGGGAAGGAGAAGAAAGCAGAGGCTTGAATATAGTGTCTGGCAGACATGCATAAAAGAAAGCATAACTCAAAGAAAAATCAAAATGCTCATGCTCATATTGATGTAATCATAAGGCATAAAAGCAGTGATACAGCACAGCACCTGAGTAATGCCACGATATTCTTCACTTGGAGTTTGTTGAACCAAGCCAGTTTTCAGCACATATCATATCATTAATCTGAGAAGTTACATCTGTCAAAAAGCCAAGTCCCTACTATCGAACTGTTAGAATCTAAACCAACCGATCAGCATTTCAATATATCAATTCATGATAAACCCTAAGGACAACTACACATCCTTATAAAGTTATGCAAAGATCAGAATTCCAAACAGCTACCACAGGCTAAGCAACTTTCTCTCAATCCCATCAAACTCTACCAAATTCCATTTTACATGCCTAAACCTGTCAACAATCGAATTGCCATATAAATTCTAATTTATCATTCATTACATTGAAGGTGCAAGTGTACATGAGCTACAAGAAAGAGAAAATCAGCATTTGGAATGTAATGATACATAAGTGTTTCCAATAGTATCTTCTTGCACCCAATAGAAACATAACGTTCTTAGCAAGGAATTTCTTTGATGGCATTACCGAGCAACTCAGGAATCATGAGCCAGCAGCCATCTTGATTATTGGTGATATCAATGGCATTATCCACAGGACTGGTAGAATGCCCATCCAAGCTGGTGAATGCCAACATCTTGCCTCTGCAGCTTACAGTTGTAAGAAAATAGAAGGGAATTAACCACAAAATCATTGATTAGATTCTTGTAGCATAAAAGGAAATATATTCAATAGAGCAGAGCATATCATGAAAGAAAGAAAATATCTGTTGAAGTTTAGCACTTCACCGTGCGGATTGGCCATTTGCCGCACTAAAAATACTCTCTCCTCAAAGCAGGAAGACCATAACCAGACGAAATGATTGCCCCACAAATAGCTCAATTGGCTACTTGTTGGATTTATGCTAAAAGTAGCCTGAAATCAATGCCATTGAATCGATATGGAATTTCTTCTAACCAACCAATGCTTCATCCAATGACAGATAAAGACCAAAAAGGAAAACATCTTTGCTGATAGAGCTAAAAAAATGTAAAGCCCACATAAAAAGAGCTGCTTGCACGCTATCAGCTGCTCAATCTTCCAAGTTTAGATCTTCGTGCAACGACATCCTTTTGCCTTTCCTGCCCTATATCCAAACCCCTCCCTCATTGCTAACCAAAAGAAAAGCTTCGTTGATGAAACCTTCTACATTAAAATCACCATTATCCTGCAAGCAGCAATCAAAGAGCATATTGCAGTTAAGCTACAAGATCATTAATATAGATTCAAGGCATAAGCAAAACCAACTTCAACCCTATCAAAGAGTGATATAGAAGGAGATGCCACATCAAGTTTCTCCTAACAATATTTGATTTCAGTCTTCTTTAGAACTTTGATTGAGTAGGTTAGAAAGAGTGTGTGTGTGTGTTAGATTACAATGAAACCCAAGTAGGAAGGCTTATTCCACCAAGCTGAAATTACATAGGATAGTGTACAATCACGAATATCTTAGGCACCAAATGCAATCTTATCATCAAAATACTTAAACGGCGGAAATAATTGCCAATGAAGGAATTTTATTTCCAAGAAAAGTTAATTACCTCAACACAAAGGCAGACAATCTATACACATTTTAGCAATCTGAACGAATCATCAGTTATCCTAATTCCATGGAGATTCAACAGAGAATACATGAGCAATTAGTAATACGCAGATCACATTGAACTCGCTCAAATATGCATTTCCCTGAATGAAAAATCATCAATTATTGTACTATCAATTATATAGGACTTTCTATTACGTCATTACTCAATCTACGAGAATGTCACTGAGCATCTGGGCAGCTTTTGGCCACTGTTGCTCAGACTCATACAATTCGGCAAGCTTCTCTCGAATAAATAACACCTGAAACTCAAACGGAATGGAATGTTATGATAAAATCATAAGAAATTCATTGAAGATGAAACATAAGAAACTCAACCAGAAAGGATATTAAGCAGTAAAATCATGAGCACAACAATGCGCCAATAAAGAGGTAAAAACTCAATTCAAATGTTTGTTGTCCATTAAATTACTTCTACATAGCTCGAACACTAATTGGAATCAAACCTATCAATGAAGTTATGTCATTCCTAGCTGGTATCTTAGGCACTTATCACAAGATCAGAAACAATGTAAGATCAGAAGCTCTTGTGGAGAACCTCTCAGATGCAACAGAAGAAAATACCAATGAGATTAATATATTCTACTCTACCATACAACAAACAATGCTTGGGTGCTACAATATAACAATCCGTTATAAATTTGACTTCCGCTTAGCATAATTATTTTGTATCACATCCAAAACCATTTGATGATGTAGAGCAGGTGTGGTCTTGCCAGGTAATGCATTGACAATATCAAACCCAAAATTATAATAAAAGCCCAAAGTTGTCAATTAGCAAACTAACACCGTCAATCCAGCAAAAAAAGGTTAACATTGTCAAATTTGAATCAAAAGGAGACAGAAGAGAGCAACACGTACAGGAAAGTACCTACATCGTCGTGGCTTTCTTGTTTGATCCATGCTGGCTTCCTGCAAGTTCATCTGCAAAACACAATCAAAACTATGGGGAAAAAAAAAGGAAATGCGGGCTAGTCGCAGATTCCTGCGAAATAACACCTCTCATATTCGCTTTTCAATCTTTCCAAATCAGAAATGAAATCAATTGCCTCGTCACGGATGTCAGACCGAATCACCAAAGCTCACTGTATAAAAACCCCGATGAACCTAAATTTTCACAAACAAAGACTGAAACCAAAACTCGCTATTAGGATACAGAGATTTACCTTCAAGAGGTTTATTTTTCTTCATGTTTCTCTCGTGAGACATCTTGAAATCAATTGCCTCGTCGCGGATGTCAGACCGAATCACCAAAGCTCACTGTATAAACACCCCGATGAACCTAAATTTTCACAAACAAAGACTGAAACCAGAACTCGCTATTAGGATACAAAGATTTACCTTCAGGAGGTTTATTTTTCTTCATGTTTCTCTCGTGAGACATCTTTCATTTTTGGCCATTGCCTCCTCCCGTTCCTTCCATCTGATAAAAATGGAGCTGAACCGTGAGGGCGATGCTCAATAGATGAGATCTGATTTCTCATCCTGTTTCAAGAGCAATTAGAGCCTTGCATGGAGAGCACGTGGAGCAAAAGAGTCGAGTTGTCGATTAATGGAGGTTTGGGGCCATGCATGGGAAGCACGTGGAGGAAGGAGGCATCGTTTACGATGACTCCACTGTGCCGCATGGAGGGACGGGGTGAGTTGAGTGGCTGCGAGTATAATAAAATGGAAACTCGCCGTATTAGCTCAAGAATGTGTCGGCTTCTCAAAAAGACAAAAGAAATTGGCCATTCAGTCCATGGGCCATTTGCTCAAGCCCAAAGATTTAAAGGCTGACCAAAAAAGGTGGTAAGGCTGCCAAACAATGGCCGATTCTAGGAAAAAGTAACAATCACAACAAACCCTAATCGAAACAGACACCTTCGAAGTGACCGCCACCGAGTGTGCAGAGGGGAGGAGAAGGATGAGAAAGGAAATGGAAGAGGAAATCTTAATCGTATTTGGTTACAGACCGGAGGAAGAGAGAGAGGAGGCAGAAGAGAAGACAGACATGCGCAGAAAAAAAATGATATAAATTGCCCGAATTGGGTTTCGAACCTTGTCCTGAAGGACTTAAGTGCAAACGGAAGACCACTCAGCCAAATTGTCTCGCAATTTAAATGTCTAAAAGAATAATATATGTAGCATAAGGATGTTTGGACACGTGTCACAACACGGACGAGACGCACCAGATTTAATATATAGTATAGATAAAAAAAATGATACTCTTTTTTTTGGTAAACCAGTGGATATTATTATTAATATTCTCAGCACCAATATCCAGCCAAGAAAAATACAGAGCATGACGTAATTTAACTATATATTATTATGTGGACATATGCAAACAGATCATAAAATATGTGTGTGTGTGTAAACAACATACGGACTAATTTTTCAGGGTATGATCGATCTACAAGTCTAAAGTTGCACTGGGGATGAACTTAATTTTCTTGACCGACCATAAATATCGATAATAATAATTCGTAAGTAGCAGGCCAAGTAAGTTTTCTAGGGTGAGAGAGAAACTGTTTGCGGAGAGAAACAAAACAAGTATCCTCTTTTTCCTGGTCCAAACAAAACAAGACCCACTTTACCTTTAGCCTCGGAGAATTGAGTGTAAATGGGGTTAATTTTGAAAATATTTCATGAAAAGTGGCTCGTCTGAAACTAATTACCAAACTAGGGTTTTAAAATCGCATTTGGAAGATGCGATTTTATGGTTAATGAATCGCATCTTCAAGCTGCGGTTCATGCCCTGTAAATTTTTTTTTTTTTTTACAGAACCGCATCCTGAAGATGCGGTTCACTTTATGTAATTTTTTTAGAAGGGAAACCGCATGTTGAACTTGCGGTTGTGGAGAGGTAAAGAGTAAATATTTTAGCGTGTAATGTATAACGAGTTCATTTTATAAATCTCTATCGGATCTTTATGCGTGAAAATTTTTTACAAAATTTTAAGAGAAAAGTTTACACGTGTAAATGCCTGAACGATAATTTATACAACGAATTTTCATGTATAATGTATTAAGTATTACACAATGTTAATGCAGCAAAGGGGCGGAGTAAATTCTCAATTTGTGACGTATAAAAATTCGTTATATAAATCACCATTCATGTTTTTATAATTGTAAAATTTACTTTTAAAATTTTGTAAAAATTTTACACGTATAAAGATCTGACAGATATTTATAAAATGAGTTCGTTGTATATTACACACCAATTATACAACGAACTCATTTTATAAATATCTGTCAGATCTTTATACATGTAAAATTTTTACAAAATTTTAAAAGTAAATTTTACAATTATAAAACCTGAATGGTGATTTATATAACGAATTTTTATACGTCACAAATTGAGAATTTACTCGCCCCTTTGCTGCATTAACATTGTGTAATACTTAATACATTATACATGAAAATTCGTTGTATAAATTATCGTTCATGCATTTACACATGTAAACTTTCCTCTTAAAATTTTGTAAAAACTTTTCACGCATAAAGATCTGACAGAGATTTACAAAACGAACTCGTTATACATTACACGCTAAAATATTTACTCTTTACCTCTCCACAACCGCAAGTTCAACATGCGGTTTCCCTTCTAAAAAAAATTACATAAAGTGAACCGCATCTTCAAGATGCGGTTCTGTAAAAAAAAAAAAAATTTTACATGGCATGAACCGCAGCTTGAAGATGCGGTTCATTAATCAGAAAACCGCATCTTCCAAATACGATTTTAAAACCCTAGTTTGGTAATTAGTTTCAGAAGAACCACTTTTCATGAAATATTTTTAAAATTAACCCCATTTACACTCAATTCTCTTTAGCCCCGCCTCAATTAAAATGTCAATCAAGTTCTGTGATGCGAGAGATAAGCATGTTTTGTACTGCCAGTGCAGTGATTCCTGACGGTGGGGGCTTGCCATAAGTTCAGCCTGAGGATTTGGCATGTTTTTCTTATATCTTTATTTATTTGCTAGTAGTAGCTAGGTGGGTATCTCTCCTCTCATAGTTTATATGTGTGTGTGTGTGTATATATATAGGACCACGTGTAACCTCGGAAGGAAATGCCTGCATTTTCTTCAGTCTGTAATAGCGTTGGGCGAGCGAACGAGTGACATGAATAACGAATGTCCCAGAGAGAAGAGAAGAAACTAGAAGATCGTGCATGTGTCCGTGTATCTCTGTTTTCTGCCATCCTATCCATTCTCTCTCTGTAGTCTGTAGCAGATACTTCTGGACAACACCAGGCTAGACGATAATCCATCCCACGCACCTCTGCTTTCTTTTGCCATCTGGCATTCAGAAAGATAATTTTAAAAAAAAGAAGAAGAAGAACCTTCTGGGCAATTAGATTGATAAAGGGGCAGGTTGGTCATTGACAGAGCTCAATGGAAAAATGATAAGTATACCATGCTTGCCTTGTCGAAGTAAACAGAATCTCTGCATCCTTTGTTACGGGACTTTGGCTGCGTAAGCCATGACCTCTGAATCCTCCCCCCCACGGAACCAGGGAGCTGCTGCTTTCTGACCAATACACCCTCCCTTTCCATTCTCTCTCTCTCACACAGACGCGCGCGCGCGCGCACACATTACCGTGTTTTTTCTAACCTGAGCTGAGTGAGAGGTAGCTAATTTAGAGAGGACACTAGCTAGCCTAGGATAATATAGGAGTGATAGGGAAATGGGAGAAGAAGTAGTTCTGTTGGATTTCTGGCCGAGTCCTTTTGGGATGAGGGTGAGGATAGCCCTGAGGGAGAAGGGAGTGGATTACGAGTCCCGGGAAGAGGACCTGAGCAACAAGAGCCCCCTGCTCCTAACCATGAACCCTGTCCACAAGCAGATCCCCGTCCTCATCCACCAGGGCCGACCTGTTTGCGAGTCCCTCGTCATACTTCAGTATGTTGATGAGGTGTGGCCCCACAGGTCCCCTCTGCTGCCAACTGACCTTTATCAGCGAGCCAACGCCCGGTTCTGGGCTGACTATGTTGACAAGAATGTAAGGGTGCCTTTTAGCGTAGTCCTCCTTTCTGTTCCAGTCATCGTCCCAACATCACACTCGCCAACCCCTCCTAGTCCTACGCCCTTTCTCTTTTTCAATCTAATTTCTTCCGCAAAGAAGCTGGTGATATATATCTTTTGCTAGCTATATGGGCCATTTTTTTCCCCTTCTTCTTCTTTTGTATCTATCCTGTTAATGTTCATGGGGCTGCGACATGATGATGCAGATATATTCGACTGGGCGGTTAGTGTGGGGAGCCACGGGAGAGGTCCAGGAAGCAGCGAAGATGGAGCTTATAAACTGCTTCAAGACACTGGAGGGCGAGCTTGGCGACAAGGCTTACTTTGGAGGAGGACACAAGTTTGGGTTGGTGGATGTGTCACTAATCCCATTCTACAGCTGGTTCTACGCCTTGGAGGAGAGCGCCAACTTCAGCATTGTGGAAGAGTGCCCGAAGCTAGTGGCATGGGCTAAGAGGTGCATGCAGAGGGAAAGTGTGTCCAAGTCTCTCCCTGACCAGTACAAGGTCTATGGCTCCCTGTTGGAGCTCAAGAAGAAAATCCAGAACAACGCATCCCCACCGCTGAAATAAGTTAAAAAGGGACCCTCACCACCACCGCCCGGCCCACTACCTCTTCGCTTGAAATAATAATAATAAATATGTACCCTTTGGGATTATCCCAAATAGTTTCATGGCCGGTTTCCGCACTGTAATTTCCCCGCTTGTTAAGTGCCCCCGTACGTTGTCTCTGGCGGCGGCTGGAATGGTCTTCTCTCCCGGTTCCTTTCTGTTTTTCCATTTTCCTCTAATGGGATGATTAAATTGAATTCAAATATGAACAATTTTAGTATCTTTTTATCTTATAGATATTATTGGCAGCCAAATCTTAAAAATTTTCAGGATAATTTTTTAACACTCAAATATATGAAAGTTTACTCAATATTTGATTCTCTCATAATGCTATATTTCCTTTTTAAGGTAATGCTGCTGTTAAAATAAAGATTGCTAAGAATATTATTTTATCACTAGAGTGCGGGTTGCTACGGCGGGTCACTAAGATCAAGTTTTAGTCAATAGAAATGGCCATACATTAGGAGAAAGTTTGCATGTAACATATATACTATTCAGTCACTACATTATAAATTAATAAGATTTAATTATTTTTATAATTATCTTTTTTATCTTTTGGATTTTATTTAAAAAATCTTGAAACACTTTGTATTTGTATTGAGGGATTTGGAAGGGAGGAGTTGAGATGGATAATATAATTCTTTATTTCGACAAATTATTAGGAGGATTTATGATCCCTCCAAATCCTTCTAAACTTTACTTTTTTAATTCTTCCAATTTAGAAAAATTTGGAGAGATTATGAATTTTTAGATAATATCCATAATAACTTAATATCCACAATAACTTTTTAAAAGAAACTCTAGACATGTCATAATTTTATATTATATAATTACACAATCAAGCATGTCTTTTCTTACTCGATTATTACCAAGTTATGACCAAAACATGCTTTCCTTTATTCAACCACCACCAGGTCACAATCACTGAGTTTCCTAAGACCATCATAAAATTAGAACTTTGTTCAAGTTTTGAAATCACCATAAAATCATTGTACTTCTCTTATGCTTGTCTCCCGTTCTATTGGTCATCTAAAGTAGAATGGTAAAATGATCAAATTAACTTTTTTATCACTCCAAATTTTTTCTAATAATAATATATAAATGGGTGATTTGGAAGTTATCCTTCGAATCCCTCCATCTCTCCCCTCCAAATTCCTCAATCCAAACATAGTAAGTGATTGAATTTAATTAATTTGTGATACTACATCGACATTGCTATATGATATACCTATAACACACAATACTCTCTCTATACATTAGAATGTTTATAATTATCAAACAAAAAAAAAGAAATAAAGAAACAGGGGTTACTCTCCATTAGAATTTTCTCACTTTTTTTGGGTTGCTTTCAAATGCTTCAATGGAAATTTAAAAAAAATATACCGCCTGCCTCTTCTTTAAAATAGTCTAACAAATATAACCTTATTTCACCAGTTGCAAACTCACTTGGCTGTTTCAAGTTTGCGAAGAAACAAATTTATCCACATCGCTGCTTAATCAATCCTAGCTTTTAATTATGCAAATGCCCTGATAAGGTATGTTATCCCTGAGACTCTGTGTCCGCGTAGCAGCAATGAAATCCTTAAACCTATCAAAAATCCACGAGCCTAGAAAACACATAATGCAAAGAGTTATAACGTATTAGATTGAAAGCCTCCTCTTAGCTTGCCCTGGCTTACAAGTCAGCAAGCTCTCTCTTACGATGTATCTGTTTGAAAGCCTCCATTGAAAGATATCAAAATACAAAGCCTTGAAGGACGAAAATTTGCTGAGGAACACAGTGTTTCAACTAGCTTTTCCAGTTCAAAGTTGAACTTCTCTCACAGAAACAGAGAAACATTAATGATAACATTCTCCATCCTAGGCAGGTTTGCAATCATTACCAAGTAACTGGTAGGGAATGTCCTGTCCTATGCTTGACTTCATACTAATCTACTGCAAAGCGAGACTTGAAAAGCTAAAGGAAAAAAAAATTGTACATTACATGGGATACACGATGGGATCTGTTTTGCTCTCTGATTTCTCTCAAAAAGCTTCCAACAGAGGCTTCACAAAACTGACCTTCCACCCATAGAATACCCAGAGGAATTGAACTTAACATTATTTACACTTTGATGACCCAGAAGCCAGTCTCATATCCATCATGGCCTCATCTTTGATGAAACTGGACTTCTTAAAATCCACAACAAGAAGCTGTTGAACAAGGTTTAGATCTGAAAACCATTCTGCATCAGGCAGTACCTAGCATCGGGACCGATTCTTACCTTTTCCTTCTCAAGGTGGAACCAAAGGGGAGTCCCATTTGCTCAGGTGCTGCATTTATTTAAGAAGATGCCCTTCGCCATTGCTTCTTACCCTTCAACTGATACAGTTTGAATGGGCTCCAGCTCTTTCTGCGTTTCGATGTCTCACAGAACAGCCCTGAAGCCAGAGCTTGCTGAAGCCACAGCTCGAATTCTTCCTCCTCTTCGTCCATCATTTGAGCATCCAAATCCCATGGGTATCTGCTAGAGTTGGACCGTTGAGTCTTTCTCTCGAGGCCAATCATATTTACATGGAAGCTTGGACGATGAGTGTTTGGGTGGCAAGCCATGCCCTGAATATGGTTAGTTCCGTGATATGAGACACATCACATGAAATATAGTAAAACTCTAGATAGATCCAGCTCCAACTAATTAGACGGGTCATCAATGAGTTGAAATCAATACCAGGAAAAGTTCAGGCACACGCAATAATGCGAAAACCAAAACATAAAAATAGAAAAGCCTTGCAGCTACAGCAGTGCCTCTACTTTTTATTCCTTTCTGTTTAGTGTCTATATCACTTTCCACATGGACAATAAGATAAGATTGTAAGTGTAAAAAATTCATAAACGGTATACCCAGCTAGAGGCATGGTGAGAAGTGCCAACCTGACAGCTGGCCCATTCTGACACGTCAAAGATTTTACTCTCAGCACAAACAAAAGCCCTGGGTATTTCCACCTACGAGTACAGTGACAAACTATTAGGAGACATCAATATTCAACTTCTGAACTATACAAATAGACTGCTCTCAGATTTTAAACATCCATCTGTAGAGGCTAAAGGATCAGTAAAAGATTGAAATTCTGAGCAGTTTAGAACTACCTTCGAAAGACAAAGCACCCCTAGGTTAAGTCTAAACCTTAGGAAATGAATACCTTTTGAGGCCTGTCAAACACCAACGAGCCTCTGTTCTCAATCCACCCATCTCCATCCTTGGCTTGATGATATTGGCAGCAATCCTAATACAAATGTATTTTAAATTTAAATTAATGAAGTGCATAAAATCCCTCCTCTCTCTAGTTTCATTTGTTTAGAGGAAAAAGAGAGATGACTAACCTGACACCATCTTGCCTTTGTCTTGCTTCTGCTGGTACATACCCATATGTGAGATTTCCCACACTTTGTACAGTGAATGCGTCTTGATTCCTCTGCACAGTAATCAGAACCATCCTGCTTGTAGAGTAATAATATCTCAAATAAGCACCAGATACCATTCACTTTAATGCAAACACAAATATCAACAGTTTATCAGAGCTTGACCGATTTCATAGCATGTTACCTGATGAGAAGTATGCGGCTGTTGGCAAACACTCCTTTTCCTAGTTTCCTCTTTCCTTAGTTGCTCGTCATAGTCTCTCTTCTTCGTAGAATCAGAGAGAATCTGCAATGCATGGAAAATATGGGCAACAGAAGAAACTGTATAGCTAGAGAAGTTCTGGCAGATATCACAGTTGGGTACAATCCAGAGCATGCAAATAATTACCTCATATGCGCATTGAAGTTTCTTGAATGATTCACTGGCGAGTGAACTTCCTCTATTCTTATCAGGATGAACCAGCATTGCCTACATTGAACAGGAAAACCAAGATTCATGTAAGCAGCATGAAATAGACAAGCACTGGAAACTAAAATGTACCAACAATGTTGAAAGAATTAGCCATAAAGTTGCATGGACTTTGATGACTTATTTAACGAACAACTAACAAATAAAATCAGGACAAATCATTCCATCTGTAATGTACCTAACCTAATAAGAGAATGATAGGCGGCCAAAGAATGAACCCAGTTGATGCAAGACTCACATAATAAATAGCACAATAAATATTCCAATTATGTTTGCTAAAATTCATACAATCAGATCAGCAGGCATTTGAATAGATGGCGCAAACCTTTTTCCGGTATTCCTTCTTCAAAATCATTGCATCAATTTTCTTATGCCGAGGAAAACCTAGTGCTTCATAATGATCTGCACTGCTCATTATCCTTTTCATTTCATCCACTGAAGTTGCTTCTTCTCTAACCACCTTGCTTGTCGACAGCTCTTTCTTCTCAACAATAATAGATGATGCAGCAAGAGGCTTGTTGGATGATTTACATGACTGCACTTTTTCAGGTTCTTCACAGGGAGAAGAAAATTCACAGTCCCCAAAATATTCATCTCCTGTTGCAGATTCAGATTCCTTCTGCTCAGTGGAAGGTGTACGCTCATTTACATTGTCACAAAACTGAAGAAAATAGCTCAGCACATCATTTGAGAAGAATGCAAGGTTGATAGAAAGAACGACACCAGGCCATCCAACTCGAACTTTCACACAATAAATAGAGTACAGAGTTGCCATCAAAACCACAAGACGGGCATGGTTCAGAGAGAATAAGTAACCTGCATTTACATGGATAACACTGTAAATATGGATACACCAGCTTCATTGGAAAAGACCAAGAAGATGGTACTAAGGGAATAAGAGAACATGCCCATATTTTATGATTTGAAGGCAGCAGAGCCATACCTCCTATTATAAACAATGTTCCTGTTATCCAGAAGTTAGCATACATCCACAAAACCAAGATAGCAAAGAGTCCCGCAATAAAAAGACCTGGAGTAAAGCCCAAATACTGAATGGCAGCTCCAGCAGCACCCTGAACCATATAGAACGATCAATAAGTGACTCTTCTCCCAAGATTTCTTAATCATAAACAACATCTGACTAATTTCCCTCATCCAGTAAATGTCTGCTATTTGAATTCTCCCAGAGAGAGAGAGACCAAATGTCTGATACATTCAGAATTTTTTGCACCAACGACCATTGCTGAGAAATACGCATCTGTGATCTGTCAGCAATCATGTATTGCTGATTCCTCCCAAACGAGGACAAACCAGACTACAGGGTACTTAAGAGTTGAACATAAGTTTTTAGCTAATTCTTAGATCCAAGATCAGGTATTTAAACATAAATCCATCAGAATTGACACAAAAAGAAAGTGGCCGATTAATCTGAAGATACTCCATGTTCAGCAACATTCTAGATAAGCATTTTGGCAGCAGCTGAAAAAGGAAAAAAGCAACTGAACTGAAGACACCATTAATTACAATAAGAACCCAATAAGAAGAGACAAGTAGGGGACTTACGATGCTTATTACTACATAAATCAGGCAACATATTGAAGTTAGACTAAGGAAGCAATTCCACATAATGACGAGCAGAGCTGCAGGACCAAATCTAATGACCGAGAGAAAGCCCCTCAAGACACAGTCCCTCCAACAAAGCAGCAGGTGAAGCACCAACTTCCCAAACCTAGAACACCGGCAGCAAAACACCGGCCAATGGCGCTCCACGAAGACGCCCGCTTTATCTCTGAAACACAGGGCTGCATTTCTCGCACGCGAGAAGGCTGGCTTCTGTGTTTGGATCCATTTCAAGCCTTGCTTAAACAGACCTATATCTTCCATAATTTCAGTCAGAAAAGACGCGCGTTTTTTCCTCCTCTTCCGTTGGTGCGGTTACCGTAAACAATTAGCAATCATCATTGATGCGGGCGAGAAAGACGAAATCTAAAGCAAGGCTGATCTACAAGAAAGGAAAGGACGATGGGTGAGCTGATCCGGATCCAGGAGATTCCATCCATTTCGGCAGAATCGGAGGTCTAAGTATTACAGCCGAACTGATAACCACAAAACTGTTTCACGTGAAGCAAGTGAAACCGATCACGTTCGCAGCTCATTCAACCTCAAGTTGCTTCACAGACAAGTTTCAGGAAAAAGCCCGAGAGAGAGAGAGATTAAATCATAAAATCCGCAAAAGGACAGAAGGAAATAGCATCCACCATTCATCGGGGGCGCAGAGCAAGCTAACCTAGCTGTGGGAAGGAATGTGAGCTAATAGCAGAAGAGAATCAGAAAACCCTAAGCAACAGCTTCTCAGCTCAAAATTGGAAACTCCGGCCGGGGTGTGCGTGTGTTTGTGTGTGGCGATTTGACTCTTGAGAAACGATACCCTGGGCCTCCTTTCTTGGGCTTTCAGAATGGTTGGGGTGAGGGAGAGAGCTCGGGGACTGCTCGTGAAAGACAAAAGCGGGGTTTCCGAAAAGTTACAAAAAGATGAAGATAGAGGGGAGAGGATTGGACTCCTGGTTTCATTATCGCTAGTTTCCTTTTCTTTTTTTTTTTTTCCCCCATTTGGGTTGGGTTGGGTTGGGTTGGTAGTGGACCTGTGGATTGGGTCCCCCTAATGTTTCTTTTTGATCATATTAGGATGCTTGCTATTGTAGTCGAACTCCCGACCCGAGAGATCCACTAGTTGGGGTTGGTCTCTTGTCCTGTAAGATTCCCGCCCCAGGCCCAGGTCCTGAGTAGTAGGGATGTGCAAGGGTATATGGTAAATTTGAAACCGGTTAAATCTATCCGATATGATAGGTTACCTGTAAAAAAATGAGAAACTGGTTAAAATATATTTCTGTTCCATGAAAGGTAATGCCTGGAACCGGGACGGGAACAAGTACCCAAAACTGATAATATACATTTATATTTTTACTAAATATAAAAAAATGAAATTACAATATCTTATCTTAATATTTTAGTTTATTTATTTATTTTCATATTCAAATCCTCAATATTTATTGAAACTCAATATTTTCTTAGTTTTTGTTACCTAATAATTTTCATTTTTTTACTGTAAGAGTCTTGTCAAACACACAACCTCTCTCCTACTGCATTCAATTGAATATTTTCAATATTTTTTTAGTATGTCAAGTAAGAAAATTGATAGATAATTATTTATTAATTTATTTTAATTTTTTATTTTTATTTATTAATGGAAGACTACATTTCAAACAGGTACCTGGAACCAGTGGTATAATACAGGTTTCGGGTAAGATCCAGTTCCAAATTTTAGGAATCAATCTTAAATAGGATAAGATTCAGGTATCATGAAAAATATAAAGTATTCTGGCCTGGTCACCCCTATCTGCAGGTTACCCTTTGCCGATTGCCATTTGATTGTCTCGGCGCATGCGTCTAAATATAGTATTCATATATTCGAGATACATCAGATAATGCTATTCCGATTATAAATCCATTATTTAATCACTTATTGCAAAAATTACGACAAATTTTATACAAATGTAAAGTTTTCATTTGATCTTATAAAAAATTTGATACATTTCCAATCTAAAATCTAAGATATTATGGGGTGATGTTCATGTTGGAAAAATGGCATTGAATTGAATGAGAAATTGTTCTCATGGATTGAAAATTACATTTGGGCCTAAATCCAATTGAATGAGAAATTGAAGGAATTGAAATGGGTTTAAGTCCATGGACTTATTAGTTATGGGTTGGGTTTATAGAAACCCATGAAGAGGCCCAGGCCTATAAGGGCCCATAGGGCCCAAGGAGCCTACACAGGGAAATGCAGAAACTCAATCCCACATCGGTTAGGGATGAGAATTTCAAAGGGTTTATAAGTTAAGAGTAGTCTTACGATAAGTAACTACTTCAGCTACAATAAACGGCTTTCTCGCGGCTCCCGCCTATGGCTGGAGGTGCCAGCCTAATTTTGCCATTTCTGGCAATTTTTTTTTTCTTCAATAAATTTGCCTCGGATTCCCGACTCTTCGGATTCCGGGCGGTTTAGGGTCATAAAGGCCGTATTAAGGGACGGCATTAAGGGTCCGACCTTAATAGGGGCACTGAATGACCGGTTCACCCGGATTAATGACTGGTTCAGTGCAATTAAGGGCTCTTAACGTCCGGTTTAGCCCTTTTAATGTCCGGTTCAATGCATTTACGGCCGGTTCGGGCATTCAATTGCCCGGTTCTCTGCCATTTAAGCCACCAGCCCTCCACCAGCCTATAAATAGAGGCCCCCTCCATAGGTTTTAGACACACCTTCACAGCTCTCGAGCTCTCACTCTTCTCCCTCTCTGCATCTGCATAGTTTTCGGTGGTTTCCAGCTTCGAGTTCCGGTTCGCCTCCAGTTGCGGGTCTCGTGCAACCTCCAGCTCAGAGTCGTTGTATCCTGGGAGATTGAAGTCCACGCTACCTCGGCACGACCAGAGGGGACGAATCAGTCTTAAGGATACTGTGATCGCCACAAGCCTCGACTCAATCAGTAAAAGTTTTTCATTTTTAAGTTTGTTATTTCGTTTTGTGTTATTCGATTATTTATATTTCATATATTTAGTCGAATTATCTTCTTCTACTCCATTTCCCGGTAAGTCTTTCTTGCACTATTTTGTGCCTATAGAAAGAATTCGTGAAATATCAATTTTTATAATATTATTTCTTCAATTGTAGCCATTGAGATTATTCATTTTATATATTCCGGATTACAGTTCAATCCTATTATAAACTCAAATTTGCTCTCCAACCTCATCGATATAAGGTTTGATTCGTGTCCTTTAACATCCTCCATCAACAACTGATGTTGAGCCTGTGGGATAAACTACAACAAGACATCTTTTTATCTTCCATCTTTATGCTAATAACTATCCAAGTTATTTTTTTAGAGCATGATAAACTGGACATTAGTCAAACATTTTTCTTTCAGTATATCTAAATCTGATACTATGTGAAAATTTCACCTAGACCTACCCAAGTTTACTCTCTCACCCCATCGATGTGGGATTTAATTCTCAACATACTTGATGAAAAGTATGGAAAGAAGATGAGTAGGTGATAGCTTGAAGGCCAGACTCGATTTTAATTTACAATAATCACATGCTAATAATAAGAAAATAAAGAAACATGAAATTTATTAAATAGAATTAATTGACATTGAATTTTATAATAAAATAAAATAAAATAAATATATCTAACATATAAACTGTCTATTCATTATAAAATCAAAATCTTCAATATACACATACTGTGATCAAATTATGAACACCCACCTAGAATTTTGTAGTTATCTTGTGGAGGGTTCTCATCACAGGTCATTTCGAGTGGCACAAAATAATATATATATATATATATAGATGTATGTGTAATTCGAAATATATGAAATGGATAATCTCAATGGCTACAATTGAAGAAATAATATTATAAAAAATGATTTTTCACGAATTCTTTCTATAGGCACAAATTGTACAAGAAAGACCTTACCGGGAAATGGACTAGAAGAAAATGAATTATAAACTCAAGAACACAGGAATACAACCCATCATAAAACCACTTTTAGCTTATAAACCTTTTAAAATTACAATTCCTCTTCAATGTGGGATTAAGTTTTTCCATTATTCCCACCATGGGTTCTATGGG
Source organism: Lagerstroemia speciosa (assembly GCA_037672795.1). Classification (NCBI taxonomy): domain Eukaryota; kingdom Viridiplantae; phylum Streptophyta; class Magnoliopsida; order Myrtales; family Lythraceae; genus Lagerstroemia; species Lagerstroemia speciosa. Next base: position 2,442,616 of record CM075308.1, read on the forward strand.
CCCTATGGGCCCTTCTAGGTTTGGGCTTTTCGTAAACCTACCCACAATACATAATTAAGTCTATTGACTTTAGCCCATTTCAAATTCCTTCAATTTCTAATTCAATTGGACTTAAGCCCAATTTAATTTTTTTCTTCAATTCATGAGAATAATTTCTCATTCAATTTCAATGCCATTTTTCCAACAATGTATGTATAATTCAAGAACATGTTAATAATTCTATTGTTATCTTAAAATGATAGGACAGATAGAGACAATAATGGTATTAAAAATTCGGGTAATGTTAAAAAAAAAAGAAAGAAAGAAAGAAAAGAAAGGAATGATTGTGGGTTCCCTTCAACAATTCCCCAGGCAAATGAGAAAGAGATCTGTTACTTCTGTTTTGTTTCAACTTGAACTTTTGTTCTGTTGGCATATCAAATTAAGTTTGTGCTTCTAAAAAAATTATTAAATTAAAATGTTTTTAGTAAATCAAATTAAGTTAAAGAAAATACTCTTTTTTAATACGGGGTGATTGTTCATTCATTGCGTGATAACCAAAGAATGACATTTGCTGGGATGCAGCATACCCACGGGCCAGTATACTTGCAAATTGGCTGCCGAATTTTGGTCTTTCTTTTCTGTTGAAGACTTATCATCTCAGTTCCTTTTTGTCGGGCCTTGAATTCTTCTTATTGTTGGGCGATGTAATTGCAGCCACCACGTCTCACCAGTCGCCACTATATTTTTAAATTTATTTCCAAATGCATTAAGACTTTGACTCGCTTTTCACCCAAAAAAAAAAAAAAAACCTACCGTTCAGTGTGTGAAGATACGTTGCTCACGCAATCAAATAATAGATCCACTGCATAGTATCCCTTGACATCACCCAGCCGGAAAAGTTCATAATTACAACACACTTCCCTTCCTTTGAGTATTATATTACATTGCTTATAAAAAAAAGAGTATTATATTACATTTAAAATAGAATTAAAAATGAGTCTAATCAATCTTCACTACATTTATTTTTTAACATAATTAAGATTTTTAATCTGATCTTTGCGGATAGAAAAGTTCTATACTTAGATAGCTTAACCCCTTAATTAATGGATCATAACAAATTTTAATTAATCGTAACCCATTAAACTTCTAAAATCTAAACTGACGGAAAAGGTAGAAACCCTCAAAAGAATTACTGATGCATACTATATTTTTATAAAAAAATTATTTAATAAATAAATATGTGCCCTGCTTCCAATCGTTGAAGGGCTCAAATTTATACCGGGCTTTTAGCTTTTTCAAGGTTGACCAGGGAAAGAATTGAGAGCATTGGGCCTCGGCACTCCCCGGTGGAGCCCAGCTGATAATTCCTAGTGTGGCGTCGTGCAAATAAAACTTGTGAGAAAAGGTCAACCGGGGGGCAGTCTGCCAAATTCTAGGTAAGGTCATTGCAACCGCCAGCGGCAAACCTCCTTTAACTTACGAAAGCAAAGTCTCTTCTTTCTTGTCCAACGAGACTCAAGATTTAAATTTCATTCGCCTGCATCTGACGCTCAGCAGAAGAAGAAATGCTCACTGCCTCCAGTAGTTGCTCCCCACAAATTCACATGTAACCGTCTTGAACCAGAGGTCTCAGTAAATCACTCGTACAGAGGTGATTTGGATTACAAGGATTGTATCCTCCTCTCCCTTCATGAAAATGTAGCCTATAATGCTACTCCATATCCTTGGTCAAGAAATTTTCCGAAACTCGTGAATGGTAAAAATCTAGCCTTTTGTTTTTTGTTGTATTTTTTTTTCGGGTTAAGGATGATCAACTATGTATGAGGTCCAGAATCTAAATTGAACAACATGAGTCAAGCTAGAAAAAGAAACCGAAACAAACCTGGAAAGTCCTCTGCAACACCTTACACAGCTTTGAGTTAAATAGAACAAAAGGTTGAGGCCCTCTCAAGCTTCACCACAGAAACAGGGTGCCAACCCTCTGGACTCCTGCTGATCGTGGTGGATTCACTTCCCTCCTGAAGAAAATGAAAATATCCACCCTGTTATGCCTACGGCCACTTAAATTAGAAGGATAAAAGTACAAGAAACTCACGCAATCGCAATTCAGCTCAGTCTTCAAGAATCCTGTAGGCGGCACTCTCATTTGATTGCCCAGGAAGATCCAAATGGGAACCCTGTTATCATATCAGAAACTGTCCAAGAAAATTCTTAAAATCATTTTCCTTTTTACAGGCAACAAATAACAAAAATGCTCTGTACACAACATAAAACGGAATTCACTGATGAGTGAAGATAACCAATGAAATATCAAATTGATTTGCTTTCCCCATTGGACAGTTAAACCAATCACTCTTCGCCCCCCTTCCAATATTTACAAAACAATATTTATGGCCGAATTTAACAAAATTGAGGACACTATAGCATGTTTGAGTAAGAACTGATCACTTCAGTAACAGCTGCCAAACTCCTTGAAATGAATTGGAGATGAGGAGGCCGGTCCCAGACTTCTACCATGCGTGCCCTCAATTACTTTGGTCCCCACAAACTTGCAGCCAAGGGAGGCAGCAAAAGCCCCCTCTCATTGGGTCTCCTCATAATTATCCTCATCTTGGAGGGGCTGCAGTGAGTTTCTTCCAAAATGGGAGCTCTGATGTTCGTTTCCCTCTACCATCATTGACCTTACCATCTACATATGCAAACGAAGTAGAAATAAAAGGCAGGCAGAGGTTCTTCAAATGCTCAAAATGCAGTCCTCATTGCACTGGCCTCAGAAATAATAAAACTCAGGTTCAGGTTCAACTGATGTAGGAATATGTACCTTCTCTATCTCATCATGTAGAACAGGGTTTTCTCTCAAGTATTGCAATGCTCTGTCTCTTCCCTGCCCCAACCTTTTTGCAAACATAAAGACAACAGCATCAAGCTACACCAGAAAATAATTGATAGACCTCAAGACAACAGGAATGAAATAGCTGAAAGAATTTATACTGAGCTGATTTACTTTGAACAACAAGTCTTCCAAGTGGAATAGGTTGGATGTATCTAACTTTAACAACAAGAAGCTCAAAATGTATGTAAAAGTGAGAAAATTAATAAGCGGAAATATCAAGTAGAGGACATAATGGGACAATGATTTAAATCATCCCATCGCACTGTCTACTTGATTAAGCACAGATCCTTGTATGCCTTATCATTTAGGTTACTGTTCCATATATCAGTGGCTTGAACCCACTACTTGAGGAAAGAAACACTCAATATCCAAGGCTAGTCTAACACATGGTGAGCTGATAAAAAGCTAAAAAGTACTTATCAAACCTGTGGTCCCCATAACTATACCACGATCCCTTTTTAACCACAATATCCATCATTTCAGCACAATCCAGAACACATCCCTGCATGTCATAGAGACATTAAATACAGGAGTCTTCTTTGAAAGTTGAGAAAAAACTGCAATAGAAAAAGGGTTTTCCCCATAATACTGACCAGTTTACTCACTCCCTCTCCAAATATAATTTCGAACTCAGCTTGCTTGTATGGCCTTGATACCTGCTCAAAAAATGAGCAAGGATGATGAATCTCCATTAAAATGAACAACATGAATTGAAGGTTGCGCAGCAACACAGAAATGATGCAAATAGTAAGGCTGATTCTAAGAGTGCGCTTCAATTAACTCCAATGGACATCAAAACCAAAGAATTATTTCACAATAAATATATTAGACGTGCCAGAATTTTAGAATCATTCTATCTCGAAGCTTGTGAAACCAGAAACGTTTTAAGACCGCCTCATTCTTTCATATTTCAACCCTATTTTCTGTCTGTTGATCTAACTTCAACTAATTAGCAGTTAGTAAATCTAGAACTCCATAGAGTAAGAAATAACAAAGCTGGAGATCAATTAGATCTGTATATTGCAGCCGACACTAGCAGAAAATATTCTAGCAAGTTAGCTGTATTGTATTTAGCTTTAAATTAGATAATGTGATGAGAATTAGGAAGATTGTTGGCAAAATATTCTTGCTGTTCTGTCAACTTAGTTAGGCAGATTTTTTTTGAGGATCTTCACAATCCTTTCTCCTGTACATATCTCGTTGCCCATTCCATGGAAAAGTCATCCCCTTTCAAGGTAAACCACGTGGCATCAGAGCTCTGCCTCGTCCCCTAGATCAATTATCTCGGTCCTCTCTCGTTCAGCCCTCTCGCTGTCCATTTCATTCCAATTTCCAAATGCTACTCTTGTCCCAATCATAGCCGGAACTGATCGGTTCTCTTCGACCAGTGTCACTTCTCCCACTGGTCCACCTCCTCCAATCACTCTGACTAATAGTGAACAATCTCATACTTGTGACCAATCACAAATTGAGACGTCACAGTTACCTACACTGGTCTTAATCCGTAATGATGTTAATCACTGGCAAGGATCGTGACGATTACCTCACCAATGCATCAGCCCATCCTGACAAATCCAATGCCCATTACAGACTATCGTGCTCCAGAAACAACATGGCCATATCCTGGCTGATTAATTCCATGATTGAATAGATTGGTGAAAATTTCTTCCCCTATTTTATTGCTTAGGAAATTTGGGAGGTTGCTTGTGAGACATATTCCAGCAGTGAGAATACCTTTGAATTATTTCAGATGAATCTGTGCTCCAAGACCTTAAGCAGGGAGATGCGACAGTCACCACTTCTCCAATTTAACCTGAAAGTGGCAACAAGTTGATTTGTTCAAAACCTGACTAGAAATGTCCCAAGGATGATGCCACATTAGGGAAGATACTAGAAACCAAGTGCGTCTTCAAATTTCTCATGGGACTTAATAAATCACTTGGTGAGGACTAAAGCACAATCCTTGCCACCAAATCTCTCCCCACCCTATGAGAAGCTTTCTCCATGGTTTTCCAAGAAGAAAGTCTAAAGAAAGTTATGCTGGGACAATCTGGGACTTCAACTTCAGTAAGAGTCGGCCCTTGTGGCTCATAGTTCACTACCGACACAAGAGGATGCTTTAGTCCAGATTCATGCTATTCGTCGTCGTCCTCAACATACGAATAAGAGCAAGCCTCAGAAGGGGAGACCTTGGTGTGATCATTGTCGGAAACTAGGTTACGTCAAGGATACCTGTTGGAAACTTCATGGAAAACCCATGGCCTAATTGTGGACCTACTGAGCGTGAAAATTGTGGAAATGTAGTCTCGACTGAGGCTACAACTACTTCTTCTCAAGCTCCTTTCACCAAAAATCAACTTGAGGTCCTTTAGAGACTGATCAATCAAGCAAATATCCATCCAACTACCGTAATTGATATTGGAGGTACTGCTCATAAAGGTAATATATGCACTACTCTTGATCCAACAGGGACACTATCAAATAGTTGAACAGTCGACTCTAGTGCATCCAATCATATGAATGGTAACAGATCACTGCTCCTCGTTTAGACCATGCCAGGGTCATCTCATCGTGCATATAGCAGATGGATCATGCAAAAAGTGGTTGCAATTGGCATTGTTGTTCTATCTAGAGATCTAGTCCCTCAATCCATTCTATTTGTGCTAAGTTTATACAACAATTTACTGTATGTGAGCAAACTCCCCAAGGATTTGGATTGTGTAACTATGTTCTCTGCAAAAAATCGTGTCTTTCAAGACTCAGATTAGGGAGCACGATTGGCAATGATGAGCGTTGTCCAAGTCTCTATCTTCTCACTCATGAAGATTCACCAAATGGAGGAGTTTGCAACAAAGTTTGTGCAGTCCAAAGCATCAGTCTTCTGGTATCTCTTTGTCATGGTGTTTGATCAATCAAGGTGCAGATGTGGCACTATTGTCTAGGCCACCCAAGTTTCATGAATCTTGAAAAACTTCTTCCATCATTGTCCATCAGCAAAAACTCAAAATTTTTTCATTGTGATATCTACCAGCTATCCAAACATACTCGGGAGTTCTTTTCAACCTTAACCATACAAATCTTCTCATTCGATTTCACTCATACATAGTGATATCTAGGGTCCTTCAAGAGTGGTAAATGCTCACTAGTTTTTGTTATTGGTTGATGATCTGATAAGCCTATCAAGATTTATCTCCGTCATCGTCGGACGAACAATAAAGGCAATTCCTCCCGAGAGAATATCTCCTAATATGTCGATTATCTCTTTTCCTAATTTATTCTTATAGTTTGTGTATTTAAGGGGAAGCAGACTACTGCATAGGGCATGAGAGATATTCAGCAAGTTCTTTTTCATTATCGTTCTTTTCATTCTGTAAGGGAGAGAACGATTGCCTCTCGAACGCAACCAAAATCATCAATAAAATTCTGTTCGGGTTCTATCAACTGGTATCAGAGCAGTCGATTCGGGGAGATGGCATCTAAGAAGGTGGACGCCCCGGAGGAAAGGCTCGACACTGAGGTGGAGCAACTGAAGGCCTCGATTGAGGCAACAAAGGGGGCTGTGGAGGAACGACTTACCTCGATTCAGACCCAATTCGAGCCGATGCAGGAGCAGATGAGGGGCATAGGCGATTAGCTGACAACGTTGAAGGCATGCTTGGAACTCTGGATGGGGCTCCAGGCAAGGGCGAGAGCGCAGGAGGCAACCTTGGAGGGTCTTGAAGGGACCGGCGCTGGTGATCGGGACACGGGCAACTCAGAGCCACGTCGGAGTAAGAGGACTGATGAAGCTAGGGGGCACGTCCCAAGGCAGCCGAGACTTCACCGACGAAAAGGACCTCGTTGGGGACCACCTACCGGAAAGGAAGCACCGGGAGCGCTGGATGGGAGGAGGCAGTAGCAACCCAGGGCTTGGGTGTCGCAGGAGGGGCGTCGGGCAACAAAGAGAAGACGATGGCAGACAGTGGGAGGCTGGGCTAAGAAGTTTTGGGCCAGGGATTGGGCCTATGAGCCCTGGGTTGACCCAAACAATGACAAAATTGCAAGGAATGGGCCAATATGGGCCATTAACAATACTAGAGCAGTCTGGACTGCATCCTCCAGAACTGTGGCGACCTGAGGAACGTGAGGGTAGGTGCGGCATGGCCTAAGACGGCTATGGCTTGGCCCAACTGATCAAGGTTGGGCCGGGATGATGCCAAATAATAACGGACCACCACTGTATGCAAGGGAACCGCCTAAAAATGGGTCGGATCGGATGGAGCAAGCACGTCATATGTACGGACCGGAGCAGGCCCAATACAAGATTTATGAGTTCGGGCAAGTGACTAACTGGATCGGGGGCAAATTTCGAACTGGTGGCTACACCGAAATTCCTGAATATGCAGAAGTAGGAAGGGAATTTGGTCCATGCAAGACCATGACCATGCGTGGAAGTTCGGACCTAGCTCACTTTGGGTGGGATACACGCATGAGGAAGCTGAAAATGCCAATTTTCGAGGGAGATGATGCTCATGGCTGGCTATACCGAGTGGAGCGATTCTTCACCATCAACGACCTCAATGATCGAGAAAAGCTGATGGCGGCAGCAATATGTTTAGAAGGAAAAGCTCTCATGTGGTTTCCATGGAGGGAACAACGACAGCCAATGAGAACATCGATTGAGTTCAAGCATCGATTACTAGAGCATTTTCGTGACCTTAATGCCGGAAATCTCCACGAACAATTTCTTGCACTGACCCAGGAAGGAACCGTAATGGAATACAGAGAGAAGTTTGAGATGTTGTCAGGTCGCTTAGGAGGGATCCCTGAAGAAGTGCTAGAAGGAAATTTCATGAAGGGACTGAAACACGACATCCGAACCGCTCTAAGGCCACTAAGGCCGAGAAACTTCAGTGAGGCTATGGAGTTGGCATAGCTAGTGGAGGATCGGAAAAGATCAGTACCCTCACTTAAGCCGTTTGCAGGAGGGAACCCTTCTCGTACTCACATGACAGCCGGCAATGCGATGGTAGGCGGGCCTAAGAAACCAACAATAGGTAAACAAAAAGTGGAATCTCGGTCAGGAGTGCCTTTTAAACGACTAACAAAAACCGAGATGATGAATAAGAGAGCGCAGGGGTTATGTTATCGCTGCGATGAGCGGTACTCGCCCAGGCATCGGTGCAAAGACCAAACACTACAAGTCTTAGTCGTGCAAGATGACGAGGCGGAAGAAGGCGAAGGAGGAATCCAAGGAGAAGACTTGGAAGAGGAGCACTTGCACCTTGATACGGTGGAGGTGTCCCTGAACTCTGTGGTAGGCTTTACCTCGTATCACACCATGAAAATCAAGGGCAGGATTGGTAAGCAGGAGGTGGTGATCCTAATTGACAGTGGAGCCACCCATAATTTTATATCAAATCATGTGGGGCAAGAATTACGACTCGAGGTCACAGACACTGGAGGCTTCAAAGTTGTTGTAGGGACGGGGCGAATAGAACGAAACCGAGGATTATGCCCAGGGGTCTTGATATCCTTTCTCGAAATCCAAGTAGTGGAAGATTTTTTGCCCCTTGATTTAGGAAGCACAAAAGTGATACTTGGAGTGCAGTGGCTGCAGAAGCTAGGGGAGGTGAAGGAAGCTGCTAAAAATGGAGCACAAAGTTATGTCATCTTGGAAGGTGATCCGAGTTTATGTCAAAGCTCTGTGTCCTTGAAGAGTTTGTTGAAGTCCATTCAGGGAACGGGATGCGGGTTCCTGGTTGAACTTCACCGTATCGAGGAGGAGAAGGCAGAGGTTGCAATAGCTGTACCACCAGCTATTGAGAGAATCTTAACCAAGTACGAAATGCGATTACCTTGCATGAAGGGATCTCGCCCATTAATGTCCGACCATATCGCTATCCTCAGATCCAAAAGGATGAGATTGAGCGTTTGGTACTTGAGATGTTGGAAGCTGGAATTATACGACCTAGCTTGAGCCCTGTTTTGCTAGTCAAAAAGAAAGATAGGAGCTGACGATTTTGTGTGGATTACCGAGCCTTGAATAAGGCGACAGTGCCGGATAAATTTCCAATTCCGATCATTGATGAACTCCTCGATGAATTACATGGAGCCACAGTCTTCTTCAAGATCGATCTTAAGTCCGGTTATCACCATACGAGACCGCCTTCAGGACCCATGAAGGCCATTACGAGTTTTTAGTCATGCCCTTTGGGTTGACAAATGCACCTGCCACCTTTCAATCCTTGGTGAACAAGGTATTTCGACAACATCTACGAAAGTTCATTTTGGTTTTCTTTGATGATATATTGGTCTACAGCCATACCCTTGAGGATGCAGTGCATTTGGAGGTTATGCTCGGTATCTTGCAACACCACCAGTTGTACGCAAACAGGAGGAAGTGCTTGTTTGCCCAAGCAAGGGTGCAATATATGGGTCACATGCTGGCTGCCGATGGGGTATCTGCCGACCCGTCAAAGATATTTGTGATGCTAGATTGGCCTCTACCGGCAACACTAACAGAATTGAAGGGGTTCCTAGGCCTCACGGGATACTACCGAAAGCCTCAAGTTCCTCCTGGAACAACGACTTGTGACAGTAGAACATCAATGTTAGCTAACCAAATTGCTAGGCTATGACTTCGAGATCCAGTTTCGGCCTAGAATGTAGAATAAGGCCGTTGATGCTCTATCACATAGGGCCCCAGGACCCGAAGTTGTCGCATTGTCGGTTCCTTGCATACTAGATTGGGAGGAAATCAAACAGGACATTGATGCTGATGAAGGGCTCGAACAGAACCGTGCGGCTCTCCAAAAAGGTAAATCCACTTACTTGGGCTATTCCTTGGACGGGCAACGGTTGTTGTACCAAGGGCGCCTCGTGTTACCTCGGACATCATCGTTCATACCAAAGCTGCTACGAAAATTCCATGAGACTGCTATAGGTGGACACTCTGGGGTCTTGAAGACATATCGACGACTGGCATCTGAACTATACTAGTTTGGAGTAAAAAAAGATGTAGAAAATATGGTAGCCCAATGCGATGTGTGCCAGCGCAACAAGTACTTGACCATGGTGCCAAGCGGATTGCTACAACCACTCACCTTACCAAACAAGGTATGGGAAGAGGTGACAATGGATTTTATTGAAGGGCTACCTCGTTCAGATGGGTTTACAATGATTCTAGTAGTCGTGGATAGATTAAGCAAATATGCCCACTTTATTTCCCTGCGACACCCATACACGGCAGTGACCGTCGCCACAACCTTTGTTCGGGAGGTAGTAAGGTTACATGGGGTTCTAGAGTCAATAATTTCCAACCGCGATCGTGTATTTTTGAGCCAATTTTGGAAGGAGTTGTTCAAGATGCAGGGGACTATCTTAAAAAGAAGCACTGCTTATCACCCCCAGCCAGATGGGCAGACTGAGGTAGTTAACCGATGTATCAAGACATATTTAAGGTGTTTCGTTTCTGGCATACCAAAGCAATGGGCAAAATGGTTAGCTTGGGCTGAATATTGGTACAACACCTCATATCACACCGCTGCTCAGATGACTCCGTTTAAAATTTTGTATGGACGGGATCCCCCACACTTGGTGCATTACGGGCATCGCACCATTTCAGTCTCTCAAGTTGAGCAGTATTTGCAAGAAAGAGACCGGACATTAGAAGAGCTCAAAAGACATCTTTCTCAAGCTAACAGATCATGAAGGCGCAAGCGGATGGTTACCGACGGGATATACAGTTTGTAGTGGGGGAGCAAGTATGTCTAAAATTGTGGCCATACCGTCAGCGTTCAGTTGCACACAGAAGAAATGAAAAGTTCTCCCCAGTATTTTGGCCCATATATGATTGAAGAAAGAATCGGAGAGGTTGCTTACAGACTACGCCTACCTCCATAATCGGCTATCCATCCGGTGTTCCATGTGTCCCAGCTACAAGGGGCCATTAGGGACCATACCCCGTCCTAGGAGTTACCATCAACGTTGACGGAAGAGATGGAAGTGACTATGGAGCTCGAGTTGGTGAAGGGGGTTCGCTATGGGATGACGGGCATGAAGGAAGTGCTGATTTGATGGAAGGGCTTACTCAACCACGACTCGACTTGGGAGGAGTTTGACATTATCAGCCGACATTTTCCAGAATTCCACCTTGCGGATGAGGTGTCTCAATGGGAGGGGAGTAATGATAAGCCTATCAAGATTTATTTCCCTTGTCGTCGGAAGAACAATAAAGGCAACTCCTCCCGAGAGAATATCTCCTAATATGTCGATTATCTCCTTCCCTAATTTATTCTTACAATTTGTGTATTTAAGGGGAAGGAGACTACTGCTTAGGGCAAGAGAGATTTCAGTAAGTTCCGTTTCATTGTCGTTCTTTTCATTCTGTAAGGGAGAGAACGGTTACCTCTCGAACGCAACCAAAATCATCAATAAAATTCCGTTTGGGTTCTATCATGATCACACCGTTTAAGTTGAGTTTTCTTGATGAAAGACGAAGCTAAAACTAGTCAAATATTCAAGAACTTTCATGTCATGATCCAAAACTAGTTCAAAACAAATGTCTAGGTTTTCACAATAAACAATGCTTGAGATTTCTTCAATTCCATTCTTGGTGATTACCTGCAAACTCATGGAATCATTCATCAAAATTCTTGTGTTGACACACCCAAACAAAATGGTGTGGCCAAATGCAAAACTGTCATCTCATTAAGGTTGCTCATTTATTGTTGTTCACCTCATATGTTCCCAAAAAATTTTGGGGTAAAGTTGTTTGTCCTCACGGCCACTTATCTCGTCAACAAAATGCCTTCCAGAATTTTGAACTTCAACTCCGAGCCAATCACTTCTTGAAGCCTTCTCAAACTTTTACCTTACAACTCAAATTCCACTCAAGGTATTTTGATGCTCAGCCTTTGTACAAATCCACTCTGAACACCAAGGAAAACTAGATCCTGATGCCACCAAGTGTAACTTTCTTAGCTATTCACCAAACAAGAAGGGTACAAATGCCATTGTCCTCTCACAAAATGATTCTTTCACTCTATGGATGTCACTTTCTTTGAGTATCAACCATTCTAACCCAATTCCTTGGTTCAAGGGGTGAATGAGATGGTGAAAGAATATCAGAATTTGGATTAGGACTGTTCTCGAAAACGGTTAAATTTCAAAGTTTTCAGTTGGATCCACCAGTAGAAACAACTTCCTCTCCATTCCTAAGCTAACAAAATCTCTTCTTATCATTTCTGAAATCCAACTAGGGGAAGAAAATGAATTTGAGTATGCTTCTACTCCTATCTCGAGCCAAAGTATGATTCTAGAGTCCAAGCCTGATCCCCTTGTACTAGATAGTGAAGTTCATGTCTACAGAAGGAGAAAACAACCCGAGAACAAATTCAGTTGCAACTTGTGCAAGCTTAGTAGAATCATGACCCTCCCTCGGTACCACACTCCTATGAAAATGCTTAAGGTAAGGTTGAGACCACTCATGTACCTTTATCTGATTAGCTTTCAAATTCGAACCCAGATTTGGATATACCAACTGCACCGAGGATAAGTGTTAGATCACAAACTCAATACCCTTTTCACTATCATTTATCTTAAGCAAAGTTGTTCCCAAAGTATACAACCATTTTGTTCAAGCTAGATCATGTTTTGATACTCAATTCCATTCATGAAGCCTTGCATATACCTGAATGGAAGGTAACCACCAGGGAAGAGATTAGAACTCTTGAGACGAATGGGATATGGACCATTACAACTCTACATCCAAATGGGAATGTGGAAAGGTTCAAGGCTTGGTAGTGAACAAAGGCAGATATCAATGCTTGGAGGGAGAAACTAATAAAGCACAAATAACAAATAAACTAATTGATTTAGACAAGAAGCAACATAAAATAAACCGAATTTGATATCAAAATATTTGGTTCAACAATGGACGAAGCTAGGTGTCAATGCTTGGTGGGAAAACCAATCTACCTAGCCCATACATGCCCAGATATTGGTTTATCATTAAGGGTTGTCAATCAATTCATGAACAACCCTTCATAGGAACACATGGAGGTCGTCTATTGAATCTTACAATATCTTAAGAGGGATCAAGGCAAAGGATTATCGTTTAAAAAAAGACAAATAAGCCAATTGAAATAATCATAAATACAGATTTGACAGGATCTTTTAATGATTGCATATCAATTTTAGCTTACTGTTTATTTGTATGGGGAAACCTAGTAACTTGGAGAGGCAAGAAGCAGCCACTTGTTGCCCGAAGTAGTGCAAGAGCTGAATTCAGAGCATTGGCACATTGAATATGTGGACGAATGTGGCTGAAAAGGCTCTTACGGAGAACAAAAGTTGAGTTAGAAGGTTCTATAGGTGTGAAGTGTGATAGTCAATCTGCTATGGCCATAGCAAAAAAGCCTATCCATCATGGCAAGACCAAACATGTCAAGATAGATCAACATTTTATTAGTGGTAAGACAAAGGCAAAATAATCTCTCTCAACTATGTTCCTATTCGACATCAAACAACAAGTATCTTGAAAAAGGCTCTTCATAGCCCTAACTTCCAATAATTATGTTCCAAGCTGGGCATGATAAGTATGTATAGTCCAACTTGTGATGAGTGTAGAAAATTTCTAGGAAGTTAGTGTATTGTATTTAGTTGTCAATGTAAGATGTGCTGAAAATTAGGATGACAGCAAAATGTTCTGTTTGATTTGTTACTGTAGTAACATATTTTTTTCCTTTTTTGGAGGATCTTCACAGATCCTTTCTCCTATATATATCTCGTTGCCAATTCAATGGAAAGTGAGCTTCTCTTTCAAGGTTAACCGCAACAATTTTTGCAATGTAAATATTACTTCTGATTACCTTACTCTTTTGTATTTTCGCACGAACACGAAGCCCGATGTCTTCATCTCCTTTTGGCTAAAACAACATTTCACTTGCAGGTTAAGCATTTGCACAAATAAATTTAGACAAATTAAATCTTTCATGGATAACGAGCACTAAAGTGAAAATTACACTTACAGACTTAATCTTGCCGGTGGGCCGTATTTCAAGGCGAAGCGAGGAATAAAATTTCAATGATACCCCTCCAGTTGTCACTTCTGGATTACCATAATGAACACCAATCTTGTAAAACATCAAAAGCATCATTGTCAATTTCTATAAAAAAAGTGAGGATAAAGTTGACGCACTAAAACTCGAAATAGTAATGTTTCAAGGCAATAGATGCAACACCGATGAAACCACAAAAGATCAATCAACAAAATAATGTTAGATTCATTTGCAGCCACAAGGATGAAAACGATAAACCGATCCATCCACGCAATAAAAAGCACCTTGTATCTTATCTGATTTAAAAATATGAGCGTGCATCCAGCTTTTGATGCATTCCCTGACATTTTACGCAAAGCTTGACTCATGAGGCGCGCTTGCAAACCTATCTGTGGCATCCCAATCTCACCCTGTATATTTGTAGAGGTCACTAATATCAGCATACTACAAGCTTTGACATTTAATAAAACAAATGCAAAAGAAAGATGATGTACTTCAATCTCGGCACGAGGTGTGAGTGCTGAGACTGAATCAATACATATAAGATCCACACCTCCAGATCTGCACATTCGATCTGCGACTGCAGGAAACAGCAAGAAAATGAGTTTTCACCCTCACTATACTAGCATCTAACACTAATGACAGACATGGTGATCCTTCCATAGTTAATTGAATCAGATGATTACTCCCCACTCAAAGCTCCAATGGTAAGTCTAGAATCTTACCCTCCAAGCCCATCTCGCCACAATCAGGTTGGCACACGTAAAGGCTATCAACATCAACGCCCAAAGCTTTTGAGTAAGCTGCATCAAAAGCATGCTCTGCATCAATGAGAATTGCATTGCCTCCTAGCTTCTGCATAGTGGAAATGCAATTTTAGTTTCAAAGGCAAGATTCATAGCTCTTGATTAATGAGAAATAGAAAAAAAAGGACGAGAAGAGCAAGAACCTGAACTTCAGCTATTGCATGGAGTGCTAAAGTTGTCTTTCCGCTACTTTCTGGACCGTAAATCTGAAAAGAAAGAAGGTGATCAAGTCTTGAAGAAAATGTAGTTCTAAGCGAATAGACAAAATCTCAAGGAGGAGGAAGGTGGAAGACAAATGATGGTAGAGGGGAGGGGACGATAATGAATTATGTTCCTTTCCTACATCCCTCATCCCTTTTTCTTCACAATGACACAATATGCACGGACCAACTAAAATTTCAAACTCAGTCAAGTTGATTAACGTGCCATGGTTTAGCACATGACAAAAAGTACAAAATGCTTCTTTCAGATGATCATAAGGTGCAAAACAACTTAAATACTACTCAAAGACTTTAAACCAAGAGGCTTATAAATCTTGGTGAGAATATATGAAAATTAGAAATCAAAATCAAGTCTATAAGGGCACGTGCATTATGAGTATGAAAAATGACATCTAAAAATAAAATTAAGAGAGGTACATAAAAAGGGAATAACACCTCAACAATTCTCCCTTTTGGAAGACCACCGCCTAAAGCAAGATCCAGTGTCAAACAGCCGCTTGGAAAAGTTTCACTGCAAAGTTAATATTCTAAGAAATTGTAAGTTTGTCATCCTGAAAAATCAGATGCACAAGCTGCCCAAACCCATGTTCACTGGAAATGAGGAGCCCAAAAAGGTGAGTGACATGAAGCGCCTCAATTGAACATGGCATCAGGAAATGAACAATGAGAAGTATAGAAAAGATAAGAAATGTCAAAACCAGAAGCCTCATACACCGAAGCATCGCCTGCACTACCCAATCTTATGATACTGCCCTTTCCATAAGTATTGTTTATTCCATCCATCGCAGCTTCCAATGCTTTTTGCTAGAAGCAAGAAGGAGACTTCATTAGAAGCAATAAAGCATCAACGTCATGCTCATGCAAAAGTAAAGAAAATACCAAACAATATGGGCGGCTGCTCGTCTGCATTCAATCAGGAATATAATACACACACACACACACACACATACACTTGAAGAGCTCAACGCAACTCAGAAACTGTTCAAATACCCTATGAGACTTGAAAGTAGTTTTTCTTATTGGATAGTTTAAAGTAGTTTATTATCATTCAATTTAACCCCTCAAAAAAAAAAATCGCAGACCTAGGTTCTTCATTCTTTTGACAAATAAAAAGGCCAAAATGGGCATGCTAATAGGAGTCACTCAAGTAATTAAACACCCCAAGTTCATAGGGTGTCAGTTGATACGGAGCAGAAGCAAATAAACATGGGAAAAACAGAAGAGCCACGAATCGGGCAGTACCCTGTCACGGAAGAGAGAGTCGGTGTCATCAGAGAAAGCAGCGCCATTCCCTTTGCTGTACACGGAGTGAATCTTAAGTTTCTTTACAACCGCTTTCGGGATGAAAAGCGAGCCGACCTTAGATGTGCAAGTGGGGGAAAGAAGTGGATTGATTTTAAAAGGGAGATGAAGCGGATTCGGCGAGCGCGTCACATCCATATTCGTGCAAGATAGCAAGCGCGCAGAGAGAAAAGGGAGGGACGTCAGGCCCTGGGAGGAGGACGGAGGAGGGAGAAGCCGTCTATCCCCGAGGAAAAGCTGAAACGGAATATACTTATACTATCCCAATCCTGCAGGGGATTCTTTGGGCTATAAGTGTAGGCCTGCCTTGGGGGCAGGTCACTCGGTCCAAAGTGTCTACGGACCCTAAGAATAACGACACGCCCACCTCGGCCCCTGCAGACCCATTTTGAGGGCGACAGCAGTCCCAAGGGACCCAGAGATTACCATGTCATCAGTACACTCAGTCAATAGTTATTTAATGTATTAATAAAAAAAGATAATGTATTTACTTTTTCGTCAATTTATAATTAACACTTTTTAAAAATAATGCTAAATAATTATTGACCGGATTTATCGCATTATTTATGAGCTCAATTCATCGAAAAATTTCTCCAAGAGGCTGGCTTTTTAAGGGCCGAGGCTCCTTGTGGGCGTAGTGAGTAAGTGATGGGCCTAGAACAAAAGAAGCCCCATTCAGTGATGGGCGGGACACGGCCCAATTTGTTGGACCGTTAAACCCATGGACAGGCCTTGGGAGCTCCCACACCACTAACCCGCTCTCTCCCTCTCTCTCTCTCTGCGCCTGCCCTGCAACTGTCACTTGCCCAGCCCTAATACCGGTGAAACTCTCTTGGCCAAGCCTCTGCGTTTTCCAGTCTCCGTCTTCCATACGTTTCGTCAATCGATGAATGCATATATCGAGCTGAAGGCGTGAGATGTCTCGGGAGCACGGTCGAGCTTTACTGTCCTTTTGTAGTTACTTGTCTAGGGTCCGAGAAGCGTGTCTTTGGAGTTGCTGATTCAGTTGAGCTGGTGAGTTGCCTAGATTTATTCGTTCGACGGCCATGAATTCCGATTGAAGTGATTTCTGGTGGCCCAGTGGCCTCATTTACACCTTTTCTGAGTTTCCACTTCTGTAATATTTTTCTTGGATAACCTTTTGAAAAACCCATTCTTAAAGGAACTTAAGTATGCAAGGAGGCTGCTGATGCGCTAACCGATTGCCAGTGTTGTGGACCGGGAAAATTGTGGCATAATTGCTTGATTATTGTTCACGGGAGCTCTACTGTGGACCACTTATGCGCTTATATTGTATTTTGCATGACTTATGAACTTCTTTAGTGCGTAAGAATTTTTGGCGGGTCTCTTACCCTACACGATGGAAGGAATCATAACCCAAAGCGCATATTTTGAATTCTGAAATAGACTGCCACCTGATGGTTTCTTGGAAGCCTGCTTGCTGGACTAAAAACGGAAAAACAATAAATTTGAAAAATTATCTACTGTTGTTGTTGTTTTTTTTTTTTTAAAAATAATAATTATTGTTATCTTTCTGAATTGGTAGGGAGGGCATTGACATTCTCTTAAGAGTATTTGAAGGATTTCATGGCAGGCAATGACCTGCCATCTTTGGCCCGTGTGAAGCTTGCAGATCTCGTTCCTTCGGAAGGACTTGCTTCTGATTCATATAAACTGTCCGTCTCAACACTGTCTCAGTCACTTGCTCAATATTCTGCTGCAATTGTTCAGTTTTCAAGTAGTGATGGGGCGCTTTTGAGATCTGGTTTAGATTCTGCTAGGCTTTACTTTCACAAGAGACCATCATTTCCCTCGAATGAAATGATGCAGACCAATGATTCCCGGGAGTGGTGCAAGACATCTGGCTACTCTGCAGATCCTCAATTGTGGCAAGAAACATATGACTACAGACCGGGGCTGACACCTACAGAGCCCAACACCTTGGAAATCCCTCCTGCGGGTTTGCCTGACATATTTGCACTGCTTGGGAAGGCAGCACGAAATATCTTGGATGCTATCAGTTTCTATCTTAATTTGCGTAGTTCTCCATTTTCCGAGATTCTAGATAATGTTCCTTTGCGCAACCGAGAGATATCTTCTTCAGTACTATCCATTTGCTGTCATGCCAGGCCATCATTCCAGGGAGGTCAGCATCATAATTTGCCTCAGGATGAAGGCCAGTTGGTAATGTTCTCTGATAATGATCATCAAATTGATAAAAGCTTGATCACTCTTCTGAAATCGGATAAAGCCGGTTTACATGTGAGAGACTTTCATGGTCGATGGGTTCTTGTGGATGAGGATCTTGGTCCTCAAGAAGCAGTTGTGTTTCCTGGACTTGCACTTTACCAGGCAACTGCAGGCTATGTGAACCCAGCTCTCCTCAAAACAGAGATAAATAATGTGCAAGCTAATATGTACGGGAGATGTTCGCTGGCTTTCAAGCTCATGCCGAAGTCCATGACCAGTCTAAGTTGCTCAGAGATGAGGGCGGCAGGTCACGGTGTTGAAGCTCAGTTCCAGCTTCCAGTACCCGTTGATGACTTTATGCAGAGGTCACACCCAACTGATCAGCTCTTCAATTGTCATAGCCTCCAGAATTTCACTTTTCCGATGGCTCAGGATGGTATAGATTGGATATTTTTAATTACTTTGCCTTTGGTTGCTTAGAACAGAATCAAATGGCTGAAACAGGAGAGTTCTTTCATCAACCATTCAACAAATTTAAGTTAGAAACAGTTAAACATGAGACGAGAAACAAATTAATGAATATGGGGCATAAAGTAATATACACTGTCTTTTTCTTTCCATAATTGACTGTTGGTTATCTTTAATAGTTGGATTTATTCTCTTGGATGCCTTCTTTCCTTTATGCACATCCTCCTTTTTGTAAATATGTAGTGAATGCCAATCTAATAACTGTACTTTATGTGCATGACGTGAAATGAATATGAGAGGACAGTTTGATAATAAAAAATGAATATAAGAGGACAGTTTACTTTACTTTACAGGTGAATTGCATCAAGGTAGATAGTCTTTGCTTGTCTTTGCTCTTTAACTAGGCTTTCTTGATGTTGGAAACTCTTTTAGTGCTTCTGTTTGTGAGTACTTCTTAGGGAAGGGCTTTTAACAGCAGGTCCTTGGATCGATGAAATGCTGGTACAGGATCTGTGAAGCCAGCAAGGAGCAGGAAGAACAGCTCAAAGTGCAAACCGCTTCCGCCCTCCAAAAGGTTGCGGCTTGAAGCCCAAAGAGTATTGAAGGAGAGAGTTCAGGATATTGCAGATAAGAGGGGTATCAAGCTGAGGTTCTGTAACTTGAAGGACTGTGAAAGTCATACTCAGTCATTGGATAGCCCCTGTGCTGCAACACGTGTTGAAATCGGGTGGCCTTCTGGAGTTCCATTTGTTCATCCCCATGATCTGCCAAATAAAGCAAAAGTCGAATTTCTTAAAGCTTATGAACCTGGATGGACAGAAACAAATGACACGGAGTTGAGTCTCACCGAGCCTGGTCAGACCAGTCAACATATCGCTAATTGCGATTGTAAGAAGCTTTATGTTTCTACATTTTACAGAAGAGTGTTTAGTTGTATTAGGTCAATAGATTCAAGGTTAGCTATAATTCTTTCCAGCCTTTTCATTTAGCTAGCGGTAATATCAAAAGCATGCTTTATATGTTAGGATCAGCTACTACTGGATGCATCAGATGTTTGGACAACTAGGAAATGTTTCAGGTTTCACACTTCACAGTATAGCATGATGCTCCATAGGTAGCGGGAGAAATCCAGTACCTACAGTTTAAACTATTGGGATATGTTGCTTTTGTCCATAGTTCTATTTCTTATTCTTGTCTCATCATCTTTGCTCAAGAGGATATTCATATATTTGCATATTTATTGAAGTCACTTGCACTTTTCTTCTTCTTTGTGTCCAGCTTGATCACTTGACTGCTCAGTGACAACAAAACAAATTTCACCTCCTAGAGTTGGCGTGGTGACCTGGAGAATCTGACAACTCCTTGGATTCTTAAAGTGGCCTCCCTAAATCACTTCTACAGTTCTACAATACGCTGCGCTAAAGTCATCTTGCAGTTTGAACAAAGAAGTCACCGTTTTCTTGTTCATAGCCCTCTGTGATTCTTCCTGTTGGAAAGATCTGGCGTGAAAGAAATGGGCAAGCCATATGAGATGAACTGGTGTTTGGCTGGAGCAATGAAGTTTCCTCAGCTCTTTGGATTTCTTCTAAGGCACAATGGAAGGCAATTTATTTGGATACCTTTTCTGGCCACCTTGATGCTTTAACCGTTGTACAATAATGTAATTATTGTGAAGTGTATTTGGTAAGATGCCCAGTTTCATGAGCGCATGGATAAAAATGGAATGATTTTTCACCTTTGCGAGGGGAACATAATGGACAACTGTGTTCTGCACAAATTTGAGCTACTCTAGAAGAGTAACCTTAGCTTTATGGCATGCTATTCTCAGTTACTTTGAGAAAACATGATCTTCACCTTTTGCTTCAACAGAACAAATACAGTTGACTGTCTACATTCTGCTGAAGAAATACAATACAACAGAGCTGGGAAGATTTTCTCAGTCAGTTTGTTCTTTTTGGCCAACAAGAAAGACTTAATTAATGTTACATATCCTTTATTTATCAAAATAATAATAATAATAATAATAATAATAATAATAATAATAATTATGTTACAACTCCTTTTTGAGGAATATACAGCTATAATGCAAAGCCTTTCTACTTGGTTTATCGCTGCCTTACCACTTGTCAGTAATTGGTCAGAGATTTCCAGCCTGGCGTTTACCCCAAAGTGTGTGATGAGGAAACATTCAAACAAAATGCTGCACTCTCAAAACACCAGATTTGATAGGCAAAATTGTTCCGACTGTCTGACAAGAATCAGGGTTATTGATCAAGGACGAAATGGTGGGGGTTGGTTCTCGAAAGGCAACTGAATAGGTGTTGCGTTACCATAGAATTCTTCCAAGTTGTAGAAAGCTCTCTGTTGAGGAAGAAATATGTGGATAACTACATCACCTGATGAAGCATAATGTGAAACAAACCAGATCAGTATACTGGTAAGGCGAAATATGAAGAATGGATCAATAACCGATTAACTTCCTCAGAATCTAGTATAATGACTCTAATGCCACTTCCAGGATTCGTCTCTTTCATGGTAGAAGTGAAAAACTTGTAACTGTTTATTCTACTCAACGTGGCATAAGAATTGCTTAATTTTACCCTTGAGTTCATCTACAAATAGCACTAGGAAAGTGTATTGCGAAATTCTGACTTTAAGGATCGGAAAGTTACCAAAATCCAATAAAGTCCATGAATTGGGCTTAGTATCCCCAGATGGTACTTTTCCATACTGGCTCTCTGCTAAGTCTCTGATTCTCGACCTGCATTCAAAATTAAGAGCACTAATGGGTAAGAAGCAAGTAAGAAGTGAGAGCAGTCCATTTGCAAAAATCCTAACCCCATACCCAATGGCGTCTATCTGTGGCCGAGAAAATGCTGTTGCAATGATGAAGAAGCGAGTCCAATAAACCAACGGCTTCACAAAGAGTACTTTAATATCTGCGGCCTTCACCTCACTTGCAACCTTTGCCATTGTCACAGCAACTGCAAAGATGGTGGAGAATAAATGTCCAACCCACAAAACACATTTAAGTCTACTGTGAAGTTTCACAGAATAATAAACTGAAAGCATCCTACTGATTGAATGGGAAAAGGCCAGGCAAAGAGGAGAAAGCTTTGCAGCCGCAGCACTCAGGCACTTCTTGTAATCTTTAGAAAACTACCGGTTAAGAGAGTGAGGATGTCCCTAAAATGTAATAACTTAACAAAGAGAGCAAGGCAAGAA
The DNA here is from genome assembly GCA_037672795.1 of Lagerstroemia speciosa. Classification (NCBI taxonomy): domain Eukaryota; kingdom Viridiplantae; phylum Streptophyta; class Magnoliopsida; order Myrtales; family Lythraceae; genus Lagerstroemia; species Lagerstroemia speciosa. The sequence continues at coordinate 2,464,745 of CM075308.1, forward strand.
CATAACAACTCATCAGGACCAGCAGAAAGAAGAAATTTTTCTCCAATAAACGCATGGAGGGGTTACATGATAAGCTTTCCGCATCATCATCAACTTCAGCACTGGGTGAATTGTTATCATTTCTGCTATACACCACTTTCCCGTATCTGTCGAACAGCTTATCATACATCTGGTCTGTATCTTCTTCATTCACATTCTGCAAAATGCATCACCAATATATCAGAGGAATGACGAAAAGAGAATGTATGAAAGACCTTAAACATCAACAATCTCCGGTTTAGCACAAAGAATAAGAACCGAATCCCATACATCTATGCCTTAATTTGCAACGGCGCCATATAATATTTCGAGAACATATTTCACTGATTCTTACACGAGAAAGGTGGTACTGGAAATGTTTTTCCTTCTTATCTTTCCCTTTTTCCTTTCTCTGGTTTTGCAGAAGCATAAATCCCTCCAGCTGAGGAGTTTAGATGATCCCTAAGCGTGCAAATACAATGAATTCTCCTAATGAAGCACATAGAGACCCAGAACAAGTGAAAATATCTGACTTTCAGAAGAAGATTGATAACATACCGGGAATAAGCTGTCTTCAGCTCCTTTCCCTGAAACCAAAGGAACATACTGCTTCCTGACCTTCAAACTGGGACAGGACTTCATCCAAAAACAACTCGCCAAGGCCGGCGGTTGAGGCCCATCTACCTTGATTCTCCATAAGTACTTACTTGATACTTTACCTAGGACAATAGATTGGAAACAACCAGAATTCTGAGCTGTAGTACGATTGGCACCGGCAACGGATAAGACTGGGATCGCTGTCATTCCTACTTGTTTGTGTGAAGTGCGAACTTGCAAGTGAAGATGAATAGAGGGTTTTTGTTTTAGAATGGGATAAGTTCTGTCGGTGTAGCTAGTGTAGTGCAGGCCCGATCCGATTGGTGTAACCCATGTTAGACTCATGGATGAAGCCTTTTCTTTTCTCTCTGGAGAACTGACCCATAATGTTTAATCAAAGTGGCGGCCCACTCCAAAATTATAGAGCGTGTATTTCGAAAAGGGAGAGTTTACTGGAAACAAACCATGGGAGCAGGAATTATATTAAGTGAAGATAATAAATAATATTATAAATAAAAAATTCACTACCTCAAGTGAACACATTTGGCCATACTCTTGGAAAACATGATACGAAATTAACATCTAAAATGCCTTCACTTATTCCAGCTCTCCACCCCCATAGCCTCTGCCCGTGCCCACCTCCCCTGGCGGCCCCACCTCCTTTGGTTACCCTCATCATCGACTGATTCATTGTCACCTAGACAAGGAGAAAGGAGAACCCACCTGTCTGAACTCCATGTAGCTCTGATGAACTAGTTAAACTCTGTCAGTACTGCCACGATGGTATATTGACAATTGCAATACCTTTAAGTTATGAATTTGGGAAGTTTCTACGATCTAGACATTGAATCTTTCGGCAGTTTAATCTAACAATCCATAATCAAGAACTTAAATTAAGGAAAACATGTAATGATTTATAATAATTTTTTCAACTACTTAATAGTTTAGCAGCGGGATCGTAGAATTTCTCGTGAATTTGTGATTGATAGCTAACTACAAACCCAGAAACCATACACCCTCTAGATCGGTGAGAGATTTGACCTAGTGCAGTGGAGAGGCAAATTCTGTATACATAGTACACAGAGTATTGTATAATGCACTGTAGATCGTCTCACCTTTTCAAACATCTAAATGATATCTATTATTATTATTGAACATCTAAATGATATGACACCATATATAATGTTTCAATTTTGTGAAAGAAGTTCAGATGGAAAAAAAATTCCGAACGCAAACGTCTAATTCTTCTACCAGGAGAAATTTAGAACAAAATCAAATGATCTCAATCTTTCACTGTGAAAGTGAAACATTAATCAATCTCATTCTGTCCTCCGATGTTTGAGAAAGGAAGCAAGTCAATGATGTAATCGGTCCCGCTTGTCCCTTTCGTCCTCGGACACGCCACACCGCTTTTCTAAACTGCCCCCTCCTCCCCACCACCTAGACAAAGGACATATATGAGCAACGCATGTAGCATTGTCGTCAAGTCACCTGAAATTGATGTTCATGAATATGTCGCATTATTGTTTGCGAGCTTTCGGTGGATTAATTGAGACTTTTGCACGCTTATAAGTCAGTAGATAGAAAACTATGAGCAGGTTTTTGAATTTGTTACATAATAGTCATATAAAAATAGCTGCGCTTGAAATTAAATAAAAAGATAAAATTGTTTTTTAATTTGTTTTTCCTTCCATTTGATCTTGGGGTGCCACAGTCTATCTGAGCCATCTCAACGCTGCTCTCCTAGCGTGTAAGATTTGACAACTCAGGCGTGATACTTTCTTCCCGTCTCTTCCTCTTTTGAGATCCCTTCTAGGAGGCTTGAGTTTGCTCATGTACGGTCAACTGATCAAACATGAAGGTACTGGCATCAGTATGACACCGCATTACAGTCGATGACCACCATACGGCTGCCCAGACGGACTTGGTCAAACGACGGAAAAGGAGTCATTGCCGGAAAAAAAAGGGGAAAATTATTCCTAGTGTAAAAGGAGGGAAGAAGTGTGGAGGTTTCTAGTGGGGAAAGATCTAAAAGTAGTATCGGGTCTTCTGCCATGGGACCCTCTGATTATTTCCTGTCCGTCATGCTCATGCTCGTTAATGCTATCAATCAATTCCTTCTCTTCTTCTTTCCTCTCTCTAATATATATAAGGACATATCCATCTCCAATTGTTTCTCCCTAAGCTTTAGCAAACCATATATATGCAAACACATAGAAGTGCCAAAGTTCTCTCTAAACCAACACCAAGGAGAAATATTACTGTTTATTGCAATTGGTAGATAAAGTTATAGTTTGATGATCAATAACATATGATAGATCAGGAGAACGTGATGATGCAGAAACTACAACTGGGGGGGAGTGGAGGAGTTTTGGAGAGCCAAACAATGGCATCCGGTGCAGCATCAGCTGGACCGAGTCCATGCGCAGCCTGCAAGCTGCTGCGTAGGAGGTGTACACCGGATTGCATCTTTGCTCCCTACTTTCCAGCCCATCAACCCCATAAATTTGCTTCCGTCCACAAGGTCTTCGGGGCTAGCAATGTAAACAAGATGCTGCAGGTATTTCAATCCCAATTAATAATTTTATTTCTCTAAGCTTCTGCCTCTCCCTCTCCTCCTTCTAATTCCTGATTCCTCTCTTTTATTCCCAGTAAGTAAGAGAAAAATCATTCGGTACTAGTACACTTAAAAACCAGATTAATCTTTTATGCAGACCCTATTTTATTTTATTTTTTAATTTTACTAATGATTTAAAAGTTTGTATACGCTGATGATTAATCGACGTTGGAAAGGCAAAAACTTTACACAGTTTCTTTGGCTTTCTAAATTGGATACCATATATTGCCTAACTATAATTTGTTTGTGCCTAGTCATAGACAAATTGTAAGTTTTCTTGTTTTTACCCCCGGGATAGGGTTTGAAGTTCAAATATATTATAAATGATTTTTTGGATCAGTATTATAACATAATTTAAGTTGTATAATGGTGAGATATAGTTGTCAACTTTTCGATTGAAAGTGTCGAGAGTCGCCCCTAATTATCTTTCCCCATTTTCGAGAATTTTGTAAAGAGTTTTCAATTAGAGCGCTTTTCGTGTGGTTTAAGCAATAGAAGATCTCAAGAATCTTCATATAAGAATAATGTGATTAACTAATTTTAAAATGTCAAAAAAAAAAAACAGAGAATTGATGCATGCATGAGATAATCATTACGTGCGTCCATCATCATCACTGCTTAATTAGGGTTTCCTTTGCTTAAGCATCGAAAATGTCATCCATTGCTGAGCACGAACGAGCATATGAGAGAGCTGTGAGCCTGCTCTGCCATAAACGTGTATATACGGGGGTATGTATGCATGCATGTATGTATCTATGTATGTGCACACATATATTATTTGAATTACGTTAATTAACTTTTTAGTGCGTGTTCGCATAATTTATATTTCGCGTGAGTTAGTTTTTGTGGATAATTCCCATTAAAAGCAATTTAAAACGAATCCTAATCAAATTCAATATTCGACGAATCACGCAATCTACCTAGGAAAAGCTTGTTAGATAGATAGAGTGGGCGAACTAATTAATATAACTCATACACTCTAAGAACATTTCCATTTGTAGTACAAAGTCAGGGTTTTGATTGGTTGAAAAGCTTGCGCAAATTTCAATACTGTTGAGTTGACCATTCATATATGCTACTGATGGACAAAATTTAATTAGAATATTGATCGGTATACTATCAAAACAAAACGCACCATTGTAGACCACGGTAGGTGTAACACTTAACATTTCTCCGATCTCTTCTTAAAAAGAAAACTAAAATACATGGCACATGAATTTGTCTCTTCGATCAAGTCCAAATTGTCAGTAATTCGGCCAATTAATTTCAACCTTTTGCTTATTAAATAACTAACGCAACATTTTTCTCGTAACTCGTTTAAGGAATTACCAGAGCACCATCGAAGTGATGCGGTGAGTTCCATGGTATACGAGGCAAATGCTAGAGTGCGTGACCCAGTTTATGGTTGTGTTGGAGCTATATCATGCCTACAACAACAGATCGATCGTCTCCAGAAAGAACTGGCATTGGCACAGGCTGAAGTGGTGCAGCTACGACTTGGCCAATTCGGCAAATTAGATGCCAATCCTGCTACCAACTCGCATGAAGCTGACTCCCCCTCGCCGAGATATGTCATGTCTTCTCAATCAAGGCCCTTCTTTTCCCTGGAGTTGGTTGATGAAGCCAATATGAGGCCAGAGGAGTCTCTCTGGTCATACTAATATATATACATACACACACGGCATACCGGAACTGCATGCCCAAATTGTTATTTAATTATATATACTATAGGATGGAATCCTCTTATGTGGGATTAATTTGTATCGGTTGATCTGCCTCTGTTATACATACAACATACATACATATTCATATATATATATATATATATGAATGAGTGTGTGTAACTTCTTTCCTAATTTCCCTTATTATTATAAAGACGTACGGTACACCACGAAAGGAAACTCTTGTGAATAAAATCCTCTGACCGTGCGAGATGTAATAACCATACCAAACTGTTTGCAATCATGCACATTGTCCGTACGTGTTATATATGTGTGCGCGCGTGCGCTCCCTCTTTTCTTAGTTTGTCGTCTTGTCCTGTTTTAACATCAATATCCACCATTGGCTGAAGAACATAGTGTTAGATAAGCGATAATTGGCATGACTTTGACAACCTATCATGATGCCGTTATTTTATTAATTGGTCGTTTAACTTACATTATATATTACCCATGGGGCATATGCGCGTATAGTTGAGTGGGGAAGAATTTTTTTAAAATTTTTTTTGATGAGCGGTACCTGAATCTGTAAATATTTTCCAATTTAACTCATCCTACTTGCATAAATTATAATCTGAACCTTTCTTAGGAGAAAATCTTCATCAATCTTACCTTGATGATGAAAAATCACTAGTACAATTACTCCAATTAACAACCACTACAACATATACTGAATTTAGCGTCAACAAATAATAGACACGGATATGAGATCATGAACGCCATCTTCTTTCAACATTTGAAGCGACATAAGACAAACGGACACAACAATTTACATTTACGCTGTGTCCACTTAAGCGTCTAAGTTCGCCTCCAAGTCGGACCAGAAAAAACAGAGAAAAGTTAACGTCAGGGTTGCATGGAAAAAATAGTTTACGCCCATGGTTGATGAAAAAGAAAAATTTGCGTCCTGTCTGCATTCACATGTTAGACAAAAAGGGGAAACAATGCGTCATTGTTACCTCCATTTTTCCAATCATTTGTCTCCGCTCGGGTTTCTTGACGATCACCGATCGACTTGGTTGGCTGAAAATGGCCTTGCACTTCGAGGCTCTGGAATGGCACGACAAGGACGACCTAACCAATGAGTACAGAGATGTCGGTGGCCAGAATGGCGGCCAGCTGGCGTGCTCGAGGAGGATGGAGGTGAACTCTTCGAGGGACATACGAGATGGAGTTTGAAGAGGATGGAGAGTCCATGGTGAAAGACAACCTGAGTGCAGGTCTTATATGGATTCTGATGATGGATAAAAGAAGCGTATGTAAAAACTTTACAATGTCCACTTAAAAATCTAAATTTATCGATGGTTATATCTAATTTTTTTAATCATTTTTCCAATATATGATTCAATCCTAACACCCATCTCACATAGAAACATGGTTAGACTTGCCACTTCTCTCAAATGCCCCGCCGACATTGAACCCGAGCAAAATATTCTTCTTCAATACTGAGTGAGGGAAACAAACTATCATAAAGCTAGCTTCCTCTTCCATTCTCGGATTAATAGCTTTATATGTTTAGAGCTTTTACTCTCTGCACTCAATTTACTGACTGTGAACATGACACTTTTCCTTCCAATCTCAGACTATATATAAATATATATATATATATATATATATATATGATCACGAGTTTCATACTAGGCCTATCAAGCTGTGAGCCCACACGGTAATATATTTTGATACCATGTAAAATTTCAATTAGAGTATACAAGGGATTAGATATCTACATAAAAACCTAAACTTGTATGTGGTTGAATCAAATTCTTCTCATATAGAACAATTCTTTTTTATTACTTATTTAATGTGAAATTTAATTTTCAATATGTACACTCACGTAATAACATGATTTACACTTGTTATATGCCTTTTAACACCCATTTCAACAACTATCCTTAAGTTGGACATTCTTCTTCTATACTCAGGTGGGGAGGCCTAATCACAAAATGGACATTTTCTCTATCCTCGGCCTACAACTATGTGAATTAGACTTTTCCTGTGCTCGATTTATTGATCAAGATTAGGATATTTTTCTTTTAATTTGGGACTGACTGACCACGAATTTCACACTTAGATCTGACAAGATATAAGCTTATATGGTGGTAACCTATTTATCATACAATCTAAATTTAAATTTGTAGGTGGGTGAACTCAATTCTTCTTAAATACCAACATTCTTTTTCATTAATTATTTCATGTGAGATTGTTGTTGGCCAATTATTTGATGTGAGATTTAATTTGGAATAGTAGGTGAGAAGAAACACATGATAAAGGTGAGAAGGAAAAATGATAAATCAAGTAACTTCGCGATACCATGAGTTTGGGACTTGTTATCCGAAATCCTCAAGGGAAATAAATATAAAATTAAAATGAATTAAATATGAAACGTACTAGGTTGGGTCATATCAATAGGTGGATCTGGATCCGACCTTACCTGTTCAATGACCAGGTCGAATTGCATGGACCGGACCTATTGCCATCCCCAAATGGAAAACCGAAGCAGGAGCCTTCAGCGAGAAAACCTTCGGACTTATCGGACTAGAGCACCAGCCCACCTTTATCAACATTACAGTTAATCCACCCGGTATTAGTTTTTCTGCCCCAATCCATCATTAGGTTGACACTGGGTTTTTGTCATTAGGGTTTGACGAGAAGTTTGACTATCAATTTAGAATCTTATGGCCCGGTACAACATGTTTTGTTTTGGGACGAGACAAGCGGCTGAAGCATGCCTGCCAAATATCCAAACGGACCTGGCATGCCATTTAGCACGATAATTGGTTTAAGCATCCCATATAGGCGTGGCATGAAATAGTCCGATTAAGCCTTAAATGAGTCATTGGGGAAGGACGGCTTAGATGATGAAGAGGCGCTGGTTATCTCATCATCTATCTATTTGAAAAAGCGAGGAGAGATTGACTGGGCGATGATGGCCGTATAGTACCCCGCCCTATCTCCGATCTAGAGAATTCAATTTGAGCCATGATGTTCTTTTATTCATTTCCGTTTTTTAATATCGGAAGTTAAAAATTTAATATAGTATTAATATAGAATTGTAATTTCAATAAGGAGTAGTTCAAATAGATAAGATATGTATGTATTTCATGGGTAACTTACGAAGTCTTAAATTTGAATTTCCTCTTGCCCACGTTTCCTTGGGTAAGGCACCAATGTGATTGGTTGAATATAGATTAACATAGATCTTTAAACCTATAGGTTGTTCGTGAGTTATGGAAAATAAACTCTTGAGACCGAGAGTATTAGCTAGAAAGGAAGTATTGGGCTATCAAGTAAACATAATAATTTCAAATTTTCAACCTTTATAATTTTTACTTGAGGAAACAAATGTCAGGCAATTGTGGTAGTTGTTGGCTCTCCTCTGAAAGCTTGTGGATCAGAGAAGATTTATAACGGAAAAAAAATGAAGCTCCTTGTCACCGACAAAATCTTATTTCCGATGAGTCTTCGTATTGGTCTTTTCGGACTCAAAAGATGCATGATAAATCATTCAGCCGTTGAAAACCAAGTTTCCATCAACTTTGATTATTAGTGTTGGGTTTGTTACTGGCATTGGCTCCTGTTCACTTTGGAGCTTTAGCTCTCCCTCTCCTTCAAAGGACACACTGCCCCGTGTTGAATTTCTCTCTTTTAGACTTGAGTTATTGCCTTGTCTTGCTGACAAGGACTTTTTCATCCCAACCCTGATAAAGTCAACGCTTATTTGGCGAGCTGCTTTATTAAACGAACACATAAATACTGTCATGTAATAATAGTATTATATAAAAGACTATAACTAAACATCAATGATTCTACTTTCAGCTAGAGATGATAATATATGTCCATTTTAATTCCTAGCTCAAAAATTTTTGAAGATGATCTATTTTCTCTATCAGTTGAGTGGTAATGTATCATTATGATTTGGTCTCCAATTTACTTGTTAGGTTGATTATAGTGAGAATGCTTAATAACTATTTATCCTAGTATGGACAAGCATATATTTGTTAAGTGGGGTGGAGAGGGCAAAACAATTATCAAGAAAGATCATGAGTAGTTTTGAGTCAATTTCAGCCAAGTGGTTTCTTGCGATTGTAAGAATGGCTACTTGAGGCACCCCATCTGTTCAAAATGTTGATCTACATATCTTCTTTTGTCCCATCAAGTCATATATCCCATCCCACATATTCTTAAAAGGAAGAAATTGAAATCAAATGAAAGCAACTAATAATACCAGTGAGAATGATTGGGTGCGATCATATTAGCACAAATGTACTGGATCCCATGAGAACTCCAAAGTTAAGCATGCTTGGACGAGGGTAGTACTAGGATAGGTGACCTCTTGGAAAGTTCTAGTGTTGCACCCACCTCTACTTTTAGGTGCTGACTTATGTGACAGTCGTTATTGGGCTTATTCTTCCAATGGTAAGTTTTCCACATAGTTTGCATATGAGTTGATATGTGGAGGGAACCTGGCTCATAATTCTGGTGAATTGGACTGGCTATGGAAGATTAGAGCCCATCCGAGAGTGACAAACTTTTTATGGCTTTGTTGCCATGGAAAATTTCCCACGGCCGAGCATCTCAAGGCTTGGGGCATGAATATATTGCTCTGGTGCAAACTTTGTGCGCATCCTGAAGAAACTATCAGCCACTATCTCCGAGATTACCTGGTGGCAAAGCAACTATGGCAGAAACTTCAGATTCCGGGATCTAAGAAGGCTACATTCAGGTTAACTGTTTCTCTTTGGTTAAAAACCAACTCTCAAGCATATGAGCTGCATTCTTTAAACATTCCTTGGGATATTTTATTTCCAATCGCAGGTTGGCTACTATGGAAGCAGAGGAATGCTGCTATATTCGAAGAGATATTCTTGGCTGAAGACCTTCATCGTACCTGTCTTAAGAGGGTGGCAAAGTTCTTTGCCTTGTCTAAGATGGTCGACCCTTGGAAGAAGACCACAATCTCTGTTAGTTGGACCCCTCCTCCATTGGGGTGGTTCAAGCTTAACACAGATGGATCTGCCTCCCGAGACCGAAATAAAACAGGAGTGGGAGGTGTCCTCCGAGGGCCAACGGGAAATTGGATTAGAGTCCTTTGTAGATTTCTCGGTAGCACTATCAGTCTTGTAGTAGAGCTATGGGCAGGAAGGGAAGGATTACTAATGGCTCGTAACATAGGCGTGTCCTCTCTTGTTCTCAAGATGAATGCTAAATCGACTCTTGCTATTTTAAAAGATGGTTCAAACAATCATGCAGGACTAATGCCTCTTGTAGTTGAATGCAGGCAACTCAGCCAAGCATCCAGAACTTCCAAATAGCTCACATCTATCGCGAAGCCAATGGAGTAGCAGATGGCATGGCCAAGTGAGCTGCAACTGCAACAGATGGGGATAGGACTTTTGACATCCTGTCGTGTAACTACTATGATAGTCTGCCTTAGGACCTTGCTGACTTTTTGTTTGTTGACAAAATAGGGTTGAAGTTCCCCAGATCTGTGAACTTTGTATCTACAGCCATGGATGACATTGGCTGAGTAATTCTATATAAGATGCCCTGATTTAACCAAAAAAAAAAGTACCAGTGAGAATGATCGATTAGACTTCCTTCCCATAATGCCCCCTTTGTCATGTTCGCGCGGACCTTTATAGTAATGGCTGCGTGTATTGGCAGTTTTCCTCCGCCTAATAATACCGATATAGATGGACAGGCACAAGAAATTTTAAATGCCAACATTTGAATTAAGAGCCTCTTTAATTTTGCATCGAGATTCTCCAAACTTCGTTCTTGTCCTTAATCTTTCTAAGTTATATTGATCTTCTTTATAAGTAAATCTTAAAGGATGCATACATCATCTAGAAATTTGTCATGTATCAGCTGCATGTATGTGCATAACTTACACATTCACTGACTAATTTGTCATCAATCATTCAACCCAATGTTTTTAATGGTTGTCTACCATCAACAATCATGGCATTCTCTCACTCTTTACTTTTTAATTTTTTTTTAAATAAAAATTAAAACAATGATTATTTTTAGTTTTCATTATCAAAAGTATTTTTTAGTTTTCCGCTTACTTTGAAGTTTTCTTGTTCATTTTTTGTTTCTGTAATTCTAGTGTCATTCCATTAGTAATCTTCTGAATGCACAAACTAAAATAGACAAAATCTTTTGCAAACAATCATAACCACTTAGGATCTAATTAATAAAATGATTCCATCGATAATTACAGGAATTGCACGTCAATTTTCTGAGTTGGAAGAACCAAACATTTCTTTCTGTCCATACACAATAAAGATAGCGACTGAAGGCAATCTTATATGTACTGCTTGGAAGTGGCCTCGCTACTGGTCCTCAGGCCTATCTCCAAAGTCACTGAAAATTAGAAAACTTCCCCAATATCATATGTCATATCTCCGTCCTTAGTCTTCTCACACGCAAAGAGCACGTGGTCCCTTGATTCTGCACATGCTTTGCAAATTGCAATAAACACGATTTGTAGGGACGAAAGGGTTCCATTTTATATTCTTATCTTCGATGGTTAGTTTACTCTGGAATGCAAGCCAAGCAAAAAAAAGGACTCCGGCAGTATGACTTGGGAACAAGACAGGTTTATATTTTGGAGCCTTTTGTTTCTTATGACGAAGATCTTCTCAACTTCACGCAACTTTGAAAAGTTTCTGACCTTTCAGACAATGTGTCATGGTTAGAAAGTTTAACTTAGTCCTGCAGAAGTGGCAGGTTATTGAGCACATTAATATCTACAATTCTCGGCCAGTACCATCCACCTCTTGTGGAAGCTGCAGAGAGAGTTTTCCACTAGAACCGAGAGCAGGCAGTGTTCTTTCCTCATTAGACCAAAAGAAGTGAGGGACCGAGGTTAAACCAGTTATCATGACATAAGGAAATGCTTCCCCAGAGCCAGTGGTCAGGGAAATGTATGATTGACTCGATCTCTTAGTTGTAGAAGCTTTCTCCAATCCTACAAGCTTGGGTTTGAGATTTATATAGTTCATATACCCTTTTTCTTTCTCTCTATGTCTAATGGTTGTTCCGTCCATTTAAATATCAAATCATAAGTCTGTTGTTATTTTATCTACAGTTTTATCTACAGGCAAAGACTTGTAATTAAGTTTCCAGCAGGAAAAGAATATGCTAGATTGGCAAATTAGGGTTTCAAGGGAGCATACATCAAATGGGAAGATTGACCATCTTACAAAATTATAAATTGAAGAAGATGCTTTGCCACTAATTGATTTGGATGATGGTCCTAGGAATAGAGAGAGCGAAGAGCACACAGTCGCTTGTAAATTTTCACGTTCATAATAGGGAGGGAAAATAGTGTTTTGTATATCTTTTTAGATTTATGAAAGTCATAAAGTGCAATTTAGTAATTTATTTTACTAAATTTTTTTTTAATAATTTAAGCTATAATGATTCAATCCCAAACTGGGGTTGAAAGAAAAATGAGTCTCAGAGGAATATTGGGTTAAATAATTCCCTTACATTAATATTATACATTCAAAGTAAACTGAAAAATAAAAGTATACTAAAAATTTTATGCATCCAAATAAAAGGAAATTTTCTCATCCTTTTCCTTTCCCTCCAAATAAGGAGAAAGTCCTGTATGTCATGGAAATATCATGTTAGTATTATCTGATAGTATATAAACTAATAGAAATTAACCACATTAGTAGATTCATGAACTAGAATTTAAGTGATAAATTATAAATAATAAATAAATAATCGTAAAAAATTTGTATGTTATAATACTTGGACATCCTTTCCCCTTTCAGCTAATTGATATTGGATTTTTTAAGATTTTTTAAATTTTTTTAGGAATTTATTTACGCTCTTAGATTTATTTTAAAAAAATTTAGAAAGATTTTTTGGGTGAAATATGGGGCCAATGCCCTATTGTATTATTTTTTAAAAGAATTTAAATTTGTAACGTTTTTTTTTTTAATCTAAATTTGAAGATTATGTTGATAGAACTATTTTTTTTTTTTATTTCTAATACTATAAAGCAATACTGATGATACAAGACATTCTCACAAACAAGGGGTAAGTCACATGTAGAAACATGTGGCCGTGATGCAATTTCTCACACAGTTAATGAATTTTGGAGAAACATCAGTTGCAAGGAGGAGATTTAGTATATGTAATCGATATTCAGAGAGAGGAAGGCCTTCACAAAATCATCTTGACCACATTCCGGGGAGAAACTCCATAATTGCAGTGGTTGTGCAATACTTAATGTGCCAAAAGTATACTTATTATTCTTACAGTATATTACCATATTGATAAATGACTGCTTTCAATTTGTTTTGCCAAGAGATTTTGACATGCATCTATAAATGAACATCACAGCAAGATATGAATCGACAGTGCTTCATTCTCCCACAGTTATCCCTTATTGGAATTAAGGTAACTATATTTGAGTTAAATTCGAAAGAGGCGTCGTCTAGCGCTGATGTGAAAGAATTCCCCATGATAGGCCAGCTTTTTCTGATACAAGACAAATATCTATCTAGTTTAGGAATTGTTGCCATTAAACGAAAATAAAGTGGATTTAATCTCTTCAAGTGTGAAATCTGACAATATAAATTAAATATGGAGGGGAACTATTCATGTCAGTAATGAAATTAAAAATGCTATAAAGAAATATCACACGCAGAATTAGCTTCGACTATGGAATCGTGCATACCCCATGGAAGCATTGAATTGAACGAGCTAGCAGCTTTATAGTCGCACTGATAGCAGGTAGAAGCATTGCAATATTTCTCTCCAATTTTTATTTTTTGTCATAAATCTAACTCAATGTTTTCTTGCTTAGCAAATGACCACGCAGGTGAAGGCATCTTTATGCATCAGTAATGACCGATAAAAAAAGAAAGGACTGATAAAACTATGTTTAATATGCGCATAGTCATATGTGAATGGTGACAATTATAAATACTAAATATTTTTCTATTAGTCGTCCTCACCGACGCATCACCTATGTATTGTAGGGTGCACGGAAATGGATCTGCCAGTGTGAAACTTGATTAAATTTAGCCCGAACCTGACCCCATCAAAGATTGTTCTCTCTACTGGTGGTGGTGTAATGGTCCATTGAATATACACATAATATTGATGATTAGTGTGATAATGGTGGAAGTTATATAAGATTAATTCTTATAACTCCTCTAATAAATTACACGATTTATTTTGAAATGGACATTTTTTTTCCTGCTAAGTAGAATAAGAGGACATTGTTAGCAGCTTTGCTCCTGCTCCGGAGAAAATAGAGAGAAGTGCGGATGTGTTCAGGTAGTGCGTGCTACCATTTAAGATCGAGTGAGAGGGCTCTGGTGTTGTCAATCATATTTGGTTCTTACTCAACATTGTAGTCAAATACACCACTTGTGCATTTGTGTTCATGCAGGTGTTGGATACATAATTCGGTCTCATGTGAGGATCATGAAAAATTTGATTAGATCGTGAAGGTATACCAACAAACTCTGTCGGTATCCTATTTATATGTGTGATTAAACATGTATGAAATCAACACAGGTTATAGTAGAAGTTTTCACATTCACATATTTGTAGCTATAGTGGTGTAGAACAATGTAGAACAAATCCGAGGAGAGGTTATCAAATCATACAGGTGAGATGCACTAAAGTGGGTAGAGATAGACTCGCTTCTTCGATAGCGATATATGACGTTAGTCAACTTTGTCAGTTATCATCACTAGAGATGCTGATAAGCAGCCGCCAACAACAACTTGGAAAAATCTATAAGTTTTATATAAAAATTAATAATTTTATTTATATATTTTTTTAAAATAATCTTATTTCATCATCTTAAAATTCATTGTTTAACTTTATATTAAGTTTCACAGTCTTAATTAAGTCTTTTAGATCCGTCCATGGTAATATTAGTAGTAAGTAGTCAGGTTATATTTCCCCACAGTACCAGATATATGCATATGGATGGGACATGAGGTACTCTTTCTTTTTAGGTCATAAAGGAGGCTATTGAGTATGAAATAAAGAGAAATAAATACATATTTAATTCATACAGTGAGAATTGGACTCATAACTTTTTGGTTATAAATTAGAATATTGTATTACTATATTAAGACAATATTCTCACATAACATAATATTTATTAGTTGATTACTGAAAAAAATATCGGTTAAGTAGGCAAGCATATGAACTTATCATTATTTTGCCAGCAATTTTACGTTGAAATTGATACATAATAAAACATTCATGATTAGATGGTAATACAATTGAAAGTTCAAGAAAGCCTGGTAGGAACTTCAATCTGATTCCGATATGAAACTTGGAGATATGTAGGACATGCATGTATATAATCGCGTTGTCATTTTAAGCGTGTCTAGATTCTTCATGAAAAAGAGAGGATGAATTAGTTAGTTTTGATGCCTATATTTCTCGATGACTGCAGTCCGATCAAGCTAGCTAGCCATCTAATGTACATATGCGTATCATCAGCACCCACTAATGTAAGGCAGATAGATTAGACTAGCCATTGCCTCCTGAAGCCACTGATCGTCGTCGTTGTCTTGCTTGATCTGCCAATGGCATGTAACTCAGCAATCGGAATCAACAATTAATGCATGATTTTTTGGTAGAAAAGAAATTACATCTATCCAATATTATAACCGTATTGTTGAGAATTGAAGGACAATTAATAAAAAAATCGTGGAATATATTGCCATCTATAAGTTTAAATTTTTAATTAGTTATGAACTCAATCTCTTGTAGGTCTTAAGAGCAAGATGAGATTTTATAGATATCATATTGACTCAAACTCTTATAATCCTAATAAAATTTTATAGATATCAAACAGGAAATGCATATTAAATTCTCAATGATTATACCTGTACATCATCGCCATAGAATAAGTCGTTTTGCTGTTGAGGGATTTCAATTTTCTTCATAGCCGCAACTTCTTCATCACAAGAGTCGTTGTTCCTCGCAAATCGCCCACGAATTCGGACTCTCCTGTCTGCTAGGGTTTTACGACAAGCATACTGCACATCAATAATCACAATTGTACGATGAATATATGATGATATATGTCGGAGGATTGGGGCGACAAAATAGAAGGATAGTATTTCAAATATGTAAATATGTATTCTTTTGTAAAAAAAAATGTATGCATAAATTGGATTTGTACCAAGCAATAGGGTTGGAAATAATTTAATATATAATATGCATGCATGGAACACTTGGGGATACGTAACGAGAGAGATTTAGAAAGGGTGACCTTGATCGTCTTGTTGAAGTTCCTCTGGTTTCTCTTCTTCATGTACCTAAGAATTCTGTCTTTCCTTTCCTCCACGGTGTACCGACCAACTTTGGCACTGGAATCATCGATCAGTGGCATTTGCTTGGCTTGAATTCCCTGCCAGCAAAAGCTTAACTGGTATTGGCTATGTTTATCTTATATGTATATGTATTTATGTACTACTTTTTCCATCTCAACTTCGGCTTCATGCTGGGTGTATAATCTCGATTATTTATAATCTCCATAGAGGAGTATAGCTAATTTGGAAAACTCCCTACTTGCTCAACCATTAATTGTTGCCTGGCATATATGACCAAGGAAAGAGAAGGAACCAATTAATTAACAGTTCGCATATATTAAACGGCACCATGATCTAACGGAAAAGAATTTCACTAATCATTTACCGGGTTCATGTCCCGAAGAGCATGACAAAGTGGCTTGAGGCGATCATCGGAGTCGGAGTAGTCCCCCCAAAAATCACACAAGTTGTGACGGCGTAAAAAGCTTTCTGGACCCAGCTGGGTTTCACTATTAAAGCTGCAGCATGAGGAGTAAAGATCAGGCACGGCCAGATCTGAAATGCCGAGCCTCTCTGGGTACACTGAGAATGGGAACGACAAGTCGGATTTGAATGGCACACAATTCTGTTGATGATCAATAAGGTGGTCAGTGAAGGTTTCTTGGTGATGAGCCCACATTGCACGGCCAGTATCAGAAATCATGGTTGGGCTTGCACATGGGCTCCCTAATAAGTTGTTCTTTCCCCCGGCGTGAATGTGAGGAACCTGCACATTATTGCTGTAGGCAGCAGAGAGTTGGAGGAATTCGTCTTCATCATCTGGGAAGATCGTCTGATGATAGTAAGATTGAGAAATAGGAGCCATCTGAACCCCCAGAAGAAGCCCGTCTTTGTTTGGGTGTGCCTGTCAACTTAAAAAGGAAGTAAATATACTAGCAAGGCGCTTTCAGATGTAAGCATATATGGCGATCTCCGTTCTGGGGTCTCATAAGTAATAAATAGGACATCTCATGTGGAAGTGTGCCTCTTTTTTGGCCAAGTTGTCTCCCTGGCCCGGCATCGAGCAGGACAACTGGTGGTGGGGTATCATCGTTTTCCTTGCTTTTATTTTGCCTTTCCGTCCTCTATTCACCGTACAAGTGAATAAATAACCTGAGCTTAGAGTTTACCGCATTATTCTTAAACTCAATCAATAATTATTTTATTGGAAAAAATGACATGGGTATGAATGATGAATTATTTTCATGAGAATTGAAGGAAAAATATTTGAACTTAAAAATGTTCATGGGCTAATGAGGGCAGATTGAGGCACACTAATCCAACCCAATTAAGTGGCAATCTTAATTTGCCGTTATTGTTGCTAGCCTAATGAGCCTTAGTTTGCCCTCAATGAAGGGGAATCTGAAGAGTCACTAGTTTAATAAAGGAAAAAAAAGTAAGAAGAGTTAAAATTCGACCTTACATGAGACCTAATGGTTGGAACGAACATTCGGCACATCCGTCGCTTGCATGTATACAAGTTCAACTAAATTAATCTTCGACTGCATCTCTCTGAGCAGACGTATATGAGTAGTACAATGTAATTGAAAGTTACACACGAAAAGATAACCTCTTTCTTATAAACCCTTCAATTTTTCATTCCTTATTAATTTAGGATTACTGGTATATAGGCTTTTTTTAATCAATGCATAATTCTCATTTGGATTCAATTAAACTTTCAGCCCATGAATTATTTTAAGCCCAAATAATTTTTCTTCAATTTTCATTCACACCCATTTCATTTTTCCAATATGTTTGACATATTAATAAAAAAATATCACATCACATTTTTCTATCCATTAATAATATTCGTTGTGTAAAGATGATGCACATCTTCTATTGCCATGTCAAATAATTAATAGTTCAATTCACTATATCATCTATGAGTTCAACTCAATTAAAAAATTCTCGCTTGTGCGTTATCTCATGTTAATCTCTCAGAAGAATTAAAACTTTAATTACCACCAAGGGAGGTGGTTTAATGGTTGAAAATTCACTCCCATATAGTTTGATGAGATCAAAGTCATAAATTCGAGTGTCATTTTGAGCAATATCACTGAGAAAAATCTCTTGTTTTTGTGCTTTGATGGACACCGACTTCTTAAATTGTACTAGATTTTTGGTAGCATTATATTAATGTGGCTAGTTTTGGTATTAGTTGTTCAGTTTGTTTGATATATTCACAGTTAAACATGAAAGATCAAATATTACATGGCGGGGTGACTAGATCGCCACTATTACTACTATACTTTTACTCAGAAAAAACCTTCAATTAATAGAAAAAGGGAGCTTGATATAGTGATATTGCCCTCGAGTTGGGACGATTAGGTCCTTGATTTAATTTTTATCAATAGGATTCACTGTGCACCTTTGTTACCTTCTTCTTCTATCTCATTCTAAATTTATATATCTCTTTTGCGCACAAAAAAAACTTCAATTAGTAGCCAACATTTTGAAATGGTTGAACAATTCTTCTCTTTACGTAAGATCACAGATTTAAATATTTTGAATGGAGAAAATTCATGATTGAGAGAGTTTTATCTTTCAGTAGATAAACTTACCTAAAATTGGATTAATTAGAATTTATTGGATTTCTACATTCAGAAAAATATTGGATAATCTTACCTTATAGTGACATGGTATGAAGACCAATTAAATCACTCTATTTAATAATAATTAAGGTAACTGCTCGCGTGATTAACACTAATTTATTTATTTATCACAAACTAATTAGTTTTTTTAGTTACGTGGTGAGATATGATTATCTAAGTATTTCTCGTATGTACAAGTTGATACAGATGAAAAAAACACCCATTCAATTGGAGAAATTCTTAACTGATTATTTCTCACCATGTAACATGAGAAAATACTAAAATTATAATAAACAAGTACATTGATATTAATCACCTAAGTAGTTGCTTTACTTATTTCCAGTCAGAACAATTTAATTGATTCTTTTTTACCACATCACTGAAGGAGGACCATCCAAAATTTTTTCCTTCAATTGATAGTTTCATTACAATCAATGAAATCGTTACAATCTTTAATACAATTTATCATTCGAAAAAAATCCACCTTCCATACTGTTTTTCTGATAGGCAGTCCACTTTTTCCATACTTCACTATCTTCAACCAAGTGGTATTTGTAGCATATCACTCTTTATAAGAAAATTGATATTGAGTTTTTTTGGATGATGGAGTCCCTGTACAATATATTCTTTTATGGTACCTAGATCCTATATTATACAAGTCCTATTCCTAAATTTTGAATCCGATCACATCCGAGATCTGTAAGATATCACATTTTTTGAGTACCCTATTAGAACATGTTTTTTTCCTTCTACCTCTATAATATAGATTATTTCGATTTTTTTATATTTAGTAGATATAAAGTAACACATTTAAAGAATTTCTATGATTATTACTATTTTGTATAGCTATTTTATCATAATCAAATATACTATAATTTTAAGTATATTTATGATATATTTAGATATTGTTTATGATTGATTTATAAGTTATAGCGATATTTTAGATATGATGAACTTATCAAATATGCATAAATATTATTATGTCAAATAAAAGTTCATTGAGTTAAAAACATATGGTTTAAATGATTCAAGAATTAAAGTTTAATATAGGAAATTACGAATGAACGTAAATAACCACGTGAATCAGTCAACATGTTCCGATTCCAGTTCTATGTACCCAATTTGTCAAAATTGAAACCAATAGGTTTCTTAATTTATTACCTAAAACCTATTCGAATTTCATTGAGATCTACCTATAAACTATTTGATAGGGTAGGCTTCTACCAATTCTGGATCTATTACCTTTGCATACTCTTAGTTCTTCGAAAAATAATAGTAGAAGTTGTGTACATTTACCATTTTTAAAATTAAGTCTCATATATTTCAGCTTAGCTTCTTAAGCCTTAAAATTTGCTCCGTTAGATACTATTAGTTCTTCTATTACCAATCGTTCAAGATACTGTTAATCACCTTAAATATTCTGTTAAAATAAGTGATATAACATAGTTTTGATGATGCATAATAGGGAAAAAAAATACAAATCCAATTATTTTATGAGAAAATGAAAAAAACCCCTTATTTTCTTATTATTTGGTGGCTTCCTTCCTCCTCAACAAGATCCTAAATCTCTCGATCGATGCAGACAAGTTCTCAAATGATTTAATTTTTCTCTTTCACATCATTAAAACTATAACATGTAACTCATTTTAATGGAATATTTAAA
Organism: Lagerstroemia speciosa; assembly: GCA_037672795.1. Classification (NCBI taxonomy): domain Eukaryota; kingdom Viridiplantae; phylum Streptophyta; class Magnoliopsida; order Myrtales; family Lythraceae; genus Lagerstroemia; species Lagerstroemia speciosa. The sequence goes on from CM075308.1 coordinate 2,485,297, forward strand.
ATGGTAAACATATCTAAAATGATTGGTAAATGGAAAACTAATAGTGCCTACGGAACAATATTTCATGACTTAAAAAGTTGAATTGAAACTTATATTATTTAATTTTAAAAAATTAGCTACAAATTTATTATTGATAAAAAAGCTAGCAAATTTATTGAATTTCTTCTATTATTTTCTCAAATTTTTTAATGGTAAAATAGTGTGCAACACCTCTAACATAATGTTGGAATTTCGTATTGAATCATAAATATATTAGACAAACTGAATAATCAGTGCAAGCATGTATTTGTCAAAGTAGCATCAATAAAGATCCAATATAGTCTACGGAAGTGAATGTTTGCCAGTCCAGGTTCAAAACATACTTCTAACAAATATTTTGACACAATTGCATATAAGAAATTCGAACTTGAAATCTTAGAGCGACCAAATCATGTGGAAGCAAGTTGGAACCTTTAAACTACTACCTGGTGATTAAATTGAGATTGAGCTATTAAAATAGATACTTCACCAAAACGTTAGATCGAAATACATAATTGTGTAAAATAGAGCAATATAAGAAAAAATAAACTTAAATAGAATATTGAACTACAAAAATGTATACTACTCTGAAATTAAAATGCCATAAATTATATTTTTAATTTAAACGGAACATTCAGTTGGTTGGCGTGCCGTCTTTAAAATTTTAAATTAATTTCTTTGAGGCACGTTGTCTTTCTTTATGAAAATTATTCTCTATTTTAATAATTTCAGAATTTCACATGGTTCACATTTTGTTCTCTTTGTTGATCACTTAAGCGTCATATTTACCAAGTAGAAGAATCGTACTAAAAAATACTTTATATTCATAGAAGTATAACGAAATGTTTTGATTGTATCGAAAATGAATTTTTTAAATTAATTTCTAAACGTTTTTTGCGATAGAGCTTAGTTACCTAGGATTCTTTAAAATAAAATTTATCATTTTTAATCTCGTTCACAATAACTTTATTCCTAAAATTTAATCAGTCTGAAGATTAAATATTAAAATAAATTTAGGAAAAATATTAGATTTATAATGAAATAGATTAAATATATGGGCGAAAATGTGGAAAAAAAGACCCTTAGCATGCTACCTGTCAACTGAATGAAGTTATTTTTATAACTCTACTTTAGTGCTACAACTAAGTTAGAGACCCACATTTTTCTTCGTAGGAGAATGGCAGACATTCAATATAGTTATATTTGGATAGGTAGTGATAATTTTCCTCCGATATATTCATCATTAATATAACGAGACTGAAATTTAATTTAATATTCTCTGATCATTGATATATTTATAATTCTCTTTTATTATTATTTGATTGTATCATGATCCGCCATATTCTCTAAACACTTAAATAAACCATCGTCACCTGGTTGGCTGTATAGTTAGGGAGAGATTAAGGTATTTAGTTTAAGGGGACAAAATTTAAGAGGATTTAATTTGAAAATAAGATCTCTTATAAGAGGAGATGGAATAAATGATTTCTTGAATTTAAAGGAAATTCAAAATGAAATATGATTTCCTGACTTTAAAAGGGAACCATTTAACTCTATCACCCTCGGATCCGTCAGTTCATTCATAGGAGGGAGGCTTGTATGTAACGAGTACACCACTTGTCAGTATTGATATTGTGTCAAAAACTAATAAGATTCAATTATTTTTAGGATATTTTAAATAAAATTTAAAAGAAAAAAAATCTAAAAATGACTTAATTTAATTAACTCGTGATATTATATTAATACTGACATGTAATGTACTTGTTACATACAAGACTTTCTCCATCCATAAGTGTTTCAAAACATGAATTATATCCAGTGATTTCCTAATTCGGGTCGAGATTATCTCGTTTTGCCCTAGCTCCAACTCAGCGTATATGGTGGACAAATCACCAGGACAGAGAAAAGTGAGGAGTTGAAGCCACACGATTAAGCGGAACGGTGCATTAATTAGTCTGTATACCTATAAATTTGCGAGAAGTTTGAAGTTATTTTATTTTTTATATTTATTCTTAATATAATTTATACGTTAAAATTTATGATATATAACAGATTTTTAAATTAATAATAAAATAATAATTTTATTCATTTTCCTTTCGCCCAATATCTATGATTCTAATAGTGAAAATCTTTTATTAGCTACTCAAATTCACATATCGCACTACATATCTATAATTTTATTAGCAATAATTCGTCACATTTTTTAAACGAATAATTTAAAATTATAAAAATAAAAAAGTAAAATTCACATAGTGTACTGGTAAAAATTAATCATGTTCTATTTACTATTATAAGTTAATAAATTTTAAATGAATTAAATTGTAATAAATTATAAATAAATAATATAATTATATAAATTTATTATAATATTTTATATTTATTTATTTTCATGCATAGCACGAGTATGTATCAAATTTATGACAATGAAACAGAGCGCATATAGTCTTGGTTGAAATGACACTGGGTCAAGCTACAGCAGGGTTGGGGATGGGATGCTGTTGGCGATTTATTCTGATCTTACAATCACTTCAGTTGATACGAAATAGATATGCTTCTTTTTTTTTGGAAAATTGTTCTAATAGTACAAAATTTTTTTATAAAAGTTCCTGACTAATACAATTTTTTTTTTTACCTAGCTCATATAATAAATTTTTAAACTGTTTCTTCATAGTATATTTCATTAAGTTTCATTTAATACTATTAATTCTTGCTGACATGATAACTAATATGGATGTTATACATGTTTATTTGCTAATGTGATGATTCGTTTAATATTTTTTTATTGAAATAGTATATAAAATTTTTCAAATATATAAAATATATGAAAAATTTAAAAAATATTTAAAAAATTCTCAAAACCGGGAAATAACATGATCTTAAATAATAAATTTTTTTATTTATTTTAATTATTTATCAAGTTTGATGAGGAAATTTAAATTTCAAAAAGTTTTTAAAAATTTTTCGTAAATTTTTATATATTTTTGTATACTTTTGTCAATCTTTAAATTTTATGAATTATTTTTATATATTTTTAAAATTTTTATATATTATTTTAATAAAAATATTAAATGGTTTGCCAAATCAATAAATTAATATGTATGGAGTTCACATCAGTTGCCATATCAACAAAAATTAACGGCGTTAAATGAAATTTAATAGAATATACTATGAGGAAATATTTATGAAATTTTTTGTACCAGTTAAGCATAAAAATTTCTTTTTATACCAATTAGTAACTTTTACAAAACTTTTTGAACCATCGGTGCAATTTTCTCCCTTTTTTTTGCTGTACTATTACTAGAGGAAAAGGGCGCTTTACCAAAAAATCAGATCGGTGTAGTGTACAAGACGCCCAAAAACAAAAGCCAAGAAACAAAAGTTGTCCTTGCACTCTTGGCGCGATCAAAATGTGGATGAGCATATTTTTAACTGCGATACAAGGTTTTGAATCTCATCAGAGACATGTTCTGACTAGAGTTAAATTGACTTTCAAATGGAGTCGATTTTTCTATTAAATCCTAAAAATTAGTTTTAGCTTAAAAATATTACACAACATCATTTCTCACCCTAAAAATTTTTAAGCATTTCAAGTCTGCGAGCCTCATATTACATCAATTATAAGAGAGAAAGAAATCAAAATCATCGACCGATTTGGATGATTCTCTTATATCCTGTAATTCTCTTATATCTTCTAAGGCGTATTTAATCTCTTTGGTATTAATTCTATATTTTGTATATTAAAATTAGAGGACGGTATTCGGTAAGTATTGAGTGGACTGGCAAGTGACAATCTACTTCATGTTTCAATTTCTTTCTGATTACATATTAAGAGGCAAGATGTAAAATTAACTTCAGGCAACTTTGGCTATCATAGAGGCTGGTTCAAGAATGAATTGAAGAAGCGTACGCAAATAAAATCTCGGGGGAGAAAGAAAGAGTGATTGGTCACTCCTAAAGGAATTTTGTGCACGATTAATTTTGCTTCGAACAAAATTAGCTAAATAAGAGGGAAAAAAAATCTTCCAATAATATATTTTACATCTTCTGAACTTGAATCAAAATTTTATTTAAAAAAAGTCACATTATCCGAATTAACCTATATTCATTCCAAAACTCTTTTTTTTTTTTTTAAAAATTTGGTTAATGCATTTCTCTCTTTTGTGAAGTCCTCGAAAGAGATACTGGTAAAGCAAATTGATATTTTAGACAAACTCAGATAGAGGCATGCATGTGAGTAACTATTCCCACCAAGCAGAAAAGCTGTATTCGCCATGCACGAGTACTGCTAAAGATCTGACCTATGACCCAAAAGAATCTGCAACACATGGCTTTGTTCCATTGTACGTACGCACCAATCCCTTCTAGGAGTAAATATTTTCTAGATGCCCAGTTGGGCCACTGCACGCAGTTGCAAAAGGATTTTTTCTAATCTATCGTTCTATCCTTCCAAATATAGAGAAATACTCTTTATTTGTACATAAGTATACGTATACATAAGAAATTCATGCTGTATGCAGGGATCGTAAATAGATTTTAGGAATAGCTAATTATGTGTGTTGAATTGTACCTATCTGAAAAGAAAGAAAAATATGCATATTTTACTTGAATTTACGATCAGATTTCATTTATATGTTCGAAAATAGAATGAAGCACATATTTTCATTTATATGCTAAGATCAAGTGTAGAATGATGCACTTATTAGGATGAGGTCTACTAGAAGTATAACCATGCACCTATATATGGGTGTGCTTGTGTACACAGACACCTGCTTAATCATGGCTAATAATCAAGCAGATCATAAAAAGGGCTAGCTAGCTAGATGATAAGACTGTACTTATTGAATGAGAATGGAATTTGTTCGCCTCCATCACATCAAAAAATACATGCATAGATAAGGATGGAAAGGAGGCGGGAAAATATTGTTCTCCCTCTAAACCTCCAACATGATGAATATTTGACGAGAGTATCTTATTACCTTAAACTTGTGCTGCCGGAGGGAAAAGCTACACCTTTCCTTTAAAGCATGTACAAATAAAATGCCCGCTACTCACAATAATTTGTTCTTTCAATTTGCCGACTATGCAAGCTGTTTCTATTAGTTATGTTTAATACCGGTATCTGGTTCTAAGAGATCACCTGAAGGACATAAGGGGAAAAAAAGCATACATACATGCGTGAAAAATCTTTCAATATATCCAAAGGATTCCACATATATTCCTAAGCTTTCTTCTCTTGCTACTCAACATTAATTAGTGATCAAGATTTTCTGATAAACGTGTCCACTTTAGCGTGTTTATCTGATATCACATGCTATAATATATATATATATATATTGCCTTATATGGCTCTGACTATCTAATTTAAGAGATATTAATATTTTAGCAGAAAATAGCCTGAGAGATATTAAGACAGGCGAGCTGTTGCGGCAAGAAAAAGCCAGGCAAGCGTGCCTGTAGCGATTCAACCAGGCACCTGCCTGAACCCATTTATTAATTACATGTCCCCTGCAAATAACGAAAAGATGCTCGAACTCGTAAACATTAGTTATGTCCGACGCCTATTTGGCCCAAAAAGTAAAAGCTGTAAAAAGAAGAAAGAGAGAGAATAATGGAACATTTTTCTTTAATAGTAGACGTAGACTGTACTTTCTATTGCATCCAGGGTCCTCTCTGTCTAATCCGCTACTCGTTCCGCGTTTCTGAATGCAATCATTTTATCACAGATTCACAGAAGTTGCCTAACCTTTAATAATTAGCTTGCCTGCTTGGCATTGACCTCTGTCCTTAATTATTAATATATTAATCTTAACTTGCCTAAGCTTCGTAAGAGAAGTTGCCAGATGATTTTATTAGGGGGCTATGATCTGACGAGAAAGGCTATTCGAGTCTGCATTGGAAGTTGGTCTATGGAGTCACCCCCAGAAGGATGAGTAAAGATGAGCAATGATGGGCCATCGATTGGAAATCCAAGACTTGCAGGTGTGGGAGTTATCATTAGGGATACTCAAGACAATTAGCACTGCTGCTTCATGAACATTATAGGATATGCCCCTACAATGACAGCTGAATTATGGGGAATGGTCTGGCCTTGTGTCTTTGTTCTAGCTTGGTCACTTAGGCTGCATAGTCTGGAGAGCTGAAGTGGTTTATAACTTGATTACTAGGCGTACTGACGGACCATCTCTTTGTGAAGATTGACGGTTAAAGCTCGAATCCTCCTATCCTTGATTGGGAGGTTCCATTTTGACATACTTACTGTGAAAGAAAAATCCCTTGTATTATCAAGCTATCTTAGGTCCCATGGGTTTCTTCTTGATTATTAATTGCCAGAATCATCACCAAATATGTTAGCACCAGTTTAGACAATTATATCATTGTCCATTGAAAAAGTTTATATTACTGTGCATACTCTTTCTGACTGATTCTTTTATTCAGAAAAATATTAGTAGACATATAAGCTGAACACACACAATCAGTATGTAATTTTCCCTTAATCGTTCTGTTATTATGCTATCAGAGCCTGGGTGGTAATCTTTGGGCCATAAAAAATTCTCTCATTGATCCTTTAACCAGATTTTACTATTCAATTCCACCATAATCTTTTTTATAGCTCCACTTTCATGTCCTTCCTGACATCACCTTCAACCATGTCTACCTACTCCCTTCCAAAAGCACTTCTTCTTAGCAAATTACACTACCTTCGTCCATTTTTACTGTCCCGATGAAGTTGAATGAGAGTAATTATTATATGTGAAAAAAATATAATGGTTCCACTTCTACGTTCCTATAAGCTGCTTGTGCAGAAGGTCCTTTCCCTGGTCCACTAGAGTCCCCTAATCTAGAATATTAGAATTGGGTAATACCTGAGTGCCCAAGTATTACCCAAGGGTTACCCGAATATTAGAAGTTTCCTTATCCGAGAAGTGCCTGGGTAACAACATGCCCTCACTCGAACATCAATGGCTACTTGCTCAGTCAGTGCTTGAGCATAACCATACTCTTAGCTCGAGTATCATAAACCCTATCCATCAGGTACCATGATATAGCAACATGTGTGGTTGAGACACCTATTGACCATCATCAATCCTACATAGTGACACCAACCAAGCACAACTTCTTAGTCACCGTCTTGACTCCTCAACTAAGTCTTTGTGTTTCCTTAGCTATGCTGGCCATGCATGACTGGCATCTATGCAAAGTACTATAGCACCTACAAAAGTCCTATAGAGTCCTCGAACGCTGTCACTTGCATGTATGCAAGTGCATATTGTGTGCTACCATGATTCCACAACATAGCTTGTGGTAGGCACCTTATGGGATCACAAGTCATGGGTCTAACAAACCTCCCCTACTAGAGAAAGTTGACATCCTCATTAATAGAAAACCATTTGGTCGGTTGAATCGTTACAACAACTCGCTACAATGGTTTGTCGCACTTTGTGGCAGTGAACACTTTACCATCACTAACTGCAACATGGCTTGGCCTCCCACAAGGATAATGGAATTCTTGGAATTCTAGAGAGAACGACTTTAGCGCACCCATAGTGGAGGCTAAGCCCATCTCTGTGGATTTGCCCTTGCTGGGAGTACACTCCGTAATACATCACATGAATTTTAGGGTATTTGGATTTTTCAGCATTTTAAGGTTTCACTAGGGTTTTTAGGGTATTTAAGGGTTCTTAGGGTTTTTTGGGGGTATT
>CM075308.1:3818357-3834203 GCA_037672795.1 Lagerstroemia speciosa
TTAAACTCCTTTGCCGAGACATTGACGTCCTTCAGCCTCTTCACAGCCACTGTGGTCCCGACCTCAAGAACTGCCTTGTAGGCCGTCCCAAAGGTCCCCTTCCCGAGAACTTCTGCGGAGGCCCTCAACAGATCCTCCAAATCAAACACCCTTGAAGAGTTCCCCAAAGAACACCAACTTCTTGGCATTGGCCTCTGCCCGCTCCTCCTTCCTTCCCGTTTCCAGACATGGCTGCTGCTGCTTGCCGCTGCCACGGTGTATCCATTACTGAACCTGCCATTCTCAGCCTCAGCGGTGGGTTTATCCGCCCAAAGCTCTGTCTCGGCCTGCTTAAACGTGGCAGCATCCACCGGTCTACTGGTCTTCTTGTTAGTCTTTCTGCACAAGAAGATCAGTAATATGACGATAAATAAGAACCCGAGACGGATCCGATCGCAATGCCTGCCACAGCGGTGCCTGAAAGCTTCTTCTTCTTCCTGTTCTGGGTCCCATTGTCCCGTTGCCCTGGTCACCGCTACCAGGCTCACTCGAGGGCAAGTTTATATCTTCCGGGCAGGATTGGAGGGGCTTTCCGCAGAGTGAAGTGCCCAAGAACGAACTTGTCGTGAAAGTCTGCAAACTGTCGGGGAGCGACCCGTTGAGCTGGTTGTTCGAGATATTGAACTGCTCGAGCTTGGGGATGTTCAGGTCGGCGGGAATCGACCCCGTAAGCTGGTTGTTCTCGAGGAAAAGAGTCCTGAGCCGAGTGAGATTGTTGAAGCTCAGGGGAATCTCGCCGGAGAAGTTGTTTTGAAGCGAGATTGAGCCTCACTAGGTCGGTGAGGCTGAACAAGGACTCCGGGATTTGGCCGGAAAACTTATTACCTTGCAAGTAGAGGTTCCTGAGGTTGGTGCAGAGGGCGAGATCTGAGGGGACCTGGCCAGTCAGCATATTGAACCGGAGGGAGAGTGTCCGTAGCTGAGTGAGGTCCCGAGAATTCCGTCCGGCAAGTCGCTGGGAGGGAGACGCCGGGGAGTCGGAGGACCGTGACCCGGTTCGATTCGCACTGAACGCCGGTCCAGGCGCAAGGGCTTCTGCTGGTTTGCGTTCCAGAGCAGTGTCCTCCCACCGACGGCAGCCCTGAGGGCAAGCAGGGCCGCCCTGTCGGAGGCCAAGTCCGGGGGCGGAGATTGGGAGGAGGAACAGCAGGGAAATGGCGAGCAAAGGATGGACCTTTGGCGGCATTTTCGGAGGGAGGGGCCAAGAAATGGAAGACCCAGAGAAGGGCTCTTGAATATAAGCTGATAATTTGGTTATGGAGCCGGAGGGAGTGTGATAGGAAGAGGAAGATGGCTCAGCTGCATTGCACTCTCTGGGTCCCCTTCCTCTCTGCGCCGAGTCCAGTGGTCTTTTGGGTGAAGAGTGGGAGAGGAGAGAAAATCCAGGCTGTTTGTGGAGAGGCAGTGAGATTCAGACAGAAAAAACAAAAAAAAAAGAACCATAATTGGTTAAAAATTATGAAAATTATCAAAGTAAATTGGTTGAATTGTAAGAAATTTTTTTTGAATAAGATCTCATATTCGAGTCATGTGAATGGACAAAATTTTATCTGAAGAGTTTTTTCCTGGAGTGACTCCCTGTTCTAGTCAGGGCTTATTGGACTCTTGGATACAAGTAGTTCAAATGCAAAAAAAATTGTGAAATACGTCTTGTCCTTCTTGATTCGTGACAGTATTAACACAATATCATAAGTTAATAAAAATTAATTATCTCTAAATTTTTTACTTAAAATAAATCTCATTTTTTCAAGTACGTCGGTACGGTCACGCGCTATATCCGTTACGCAAAACAGCCTCTCCTTCAACCCAATCAAGAGATGTTCAATTTGGTTAGGGTAATCCTACTTTTCAATTATTGTACCGTTCAACAGACTGAGAAATGACTGTAAATTGTTTTGAAATTTTTCTTTAATCTATATAATTAATTGCCAACCACTTATGCAGATATTATTATAAATAATGAGGAAGGTAGTTGAAACTTGTCAAGAAATTAATGGTGCAAAAATGGGCTGAAGTTGAAACTTTTGGGGCGCCAAGGTGAATATTGTAAAAATAGATTAAATAAATGTAATTTAAAAAAACTCTAACTAGTCACCTTTTTTTAAAAAAAAAAATTTCCCCGTTTCTTGAATGACTTTTTTCATTACCGTCCCTTACTCTCTTTTCTCACATGTTAATTACGATAAATAATTTAATTTTTATTAGTAAAATTTCATATATTTAATATTTATTATTTTTAAAAATTTTAATTTTGTATGCTAAAAAAAATTAAGCGATGGGAGCTTATTAAAATTATTAAAATCACGTTATAATAGAGTTTTACTCTTGACCAGAAACCAAACCCATTTAAGCCTATATTTTTTAACCAATAAAAAGAGTACAGCAATAATTTTGATCGAACTAAAAATGAAAATATTAAAAAAAAAAAAAAAAGAGTAAACAACATTAAAAAAAAAAGGCGAAATGGAAAAAGTAAAAGTAGACTGTGGAAGAAAACAGAGAGCTCAGTAGCTCTGAGGTTTTATTCAGTCGGCGTTGCCTCTATTCTCTGTGACAAGTAAATATTTACAGTTTCGTATATAATAAATTTATTATATAAAATATCTTTCAAAAATTGATATATGTAAAATTTTTACAATTTTCGAGAGTTAGTTTTACTTGCGTCAAAATCTGAACAGCGATTTACACAATAATAACTCATATTTTCACATATTCAGAAGTCTAATGAGTCATGACTAGTTCTGATTAGAGTCGGATCAGCCAACAAATTGGTAATTCTCCTTTGTTTAATGATGTTTTTAGTGGATGGTGGTTAAAATATTTCAGTGAATGGTCAGGCGCTGCTGTTCGAATCCTAGGAGGAACGTTTCTTTGTGGATGGAGGTTTTTACAGCTCTCGAGCCCATCAGGTTTTTCTAGTTTACTTGGCACACTTTGATTTGCGGGCTACTGCATGTGCTCCGAGAAGGAAGTGTCGCAACCACCGCTGATCAGATCTGGAACACGCTCAGAAGGTAATGACAAAATGATTATAAGGAAAACTGCTCGAAGAATCCGAGGATTACCGGAATGGAAACATCACACTGATCCTGCTGAGCAAACGACACTGGAAGATAAAGGTGATAAGCACCCGACAAATAGATAACAGGATAACAGATACAGTTGTAGCGAGCCGATCGAAGCTTCCGATCTAAACACCATGCCAACCTGTCCGGACACCGATTAAACCGAAAAAGAAGAATTCTCAAGTCATAGTACGCGTAGATTTCGATTTTCTGATTAAAAAAAAAAAGCTCGAGGTCGGTCACTTATTGATGATCGTTATTTTCCCTTTGCAACACGCAACTGGAAATTCGGAACTACCACAACAACAAGAAATGCGGCTGAACGAGGAAGTAGTATCTCGGTGCAGTGACACAGGACTCTGACCCACAAACAAGAGGTTCTGAATTCGATCCTCCCTGTAAAAATTATGCGTCCATTTATTATTTTTTTTCATTTTATATTTTTATATTAGACTCGTTTATATATAAGTCTCTTTTATCACCGAAAAAAATGCAGCGAAATGTGATGGACACGGGGAAGCAGTACATGGGAGCCATACTAAGTTGTTTTCTTGCAAGGGACAGACAAGTCTCGGGACCATTTCCACAGACAATTTTCTCTCCTTCCTCTGCACGTGCATTTGACGTTGACACTGTGGATCCTGACTTCTCCTGCTTATGTTTCCCTCTCCTTTTCACCTCTCAGGTAAATCAACGACAATACTCTTGCAGCCTCAATGGAAAACAGCGGTAAATTTTAGTACGGGAACAGACGATAACATCGACTGTACGAGTGCGACGTACGGCTGAAAACTCGTAGGCGGTGATTTTTGCAGTATTTGTAGGGTAAATTAACGATAGTGCCCCTGCAATTTCGATGGAAAGAGAGACAATTATGACCTAGGACTTACGAGGACGGACGACACTGACAGTACAAGTACAACATGGAGTAGTGTGAGCGATATTGTTGAAAATCAATAGCCGCCACTGTTTGTTGGTGTCATTAGTTGAAAATGTAGACGGGGCTCACTTCCTGCCTATCGTATCGACCGCGCGAATTATAAAATCTGAACCGTTGCTCGATCGCTGACCGTCGTATAGATGTAATTCAGAACATAATCGGATTTTCATGTCAGTCTCATGATGTTGTGTCATATAATGATCGTAAAATGTCACAAAAAAAAATGTTAGGTTACAGATTCCATTGCAGTCTTTGTAGGAGTCGGCAGAGATTCAATCATTGATTTGATCCAACCCGCAAAGGATAAACAATTACCATCCAGCATGTTGTGTGCTGGACCTCCTAACAAACTTTTTTTCTTGATAATATTTAAATATAAAGTCAAATAAATAAAATAATTTCAAAAAATATATTAATAAGATCGCCAATCTCCTGTCGCCACATGACATGAAAAATTGTTAATAAAATTATAACGAATAAGCAACCAAACGTTAATCACTCGAGCAGTTATTGTAATCGGTACTGCTCACCGTGTCATTTTGAGGTAGGATAATTTAAGATTTTGTGATATCCGTTGTTTCGTGATAAGTCGAACTTGAACCATTCGGGTATGATCTCGGGAGACATGTCAATTTGGTATTGCAATCACATCTAATCAGATATTATCGTGCGATTTTCGGGATAAATCTGTTACGGATCAGAGAATCCCACGGTTAAAGATCATTTCCGGACGATCTCATCTATTGGATGGGAGAGTTCGAATCCTTCCTAAATCCACAATCGGAAAGGAACCGTCCGTTTAAGGAACGGTGGAAGTCCTGCAAATTATACGAAATAAGAGACATTAATGCAATGGCAAGACTTTTTAGGTGGGAATGTGAGGGGACCACCGTTTCTTAAAAGAAATCATAAGGGGAAAAGGGAAAGGGTCTTGCCAACCTCAAAGTTCAAACCTACTCATGTTTAAGTCGGACAATACATGTCGTATCGTGATTAAATATGTTCATATTAGAAGTATCTTAACTCGTACACTATCCGTTTAATAAACAATTTAGAAACTTCAAACATAAACACGACCCATTTAAAATCGGGCTAACAGGCACGACACATTTAACCTGTATAACTAAATATGTGGTGTAATTGTAATTTTAACTTAATATATTAAAATGATTAATAAATTTGACACATAGACACGCTATTAAACGGGTCTAATAGTGTTGTGTCAGGTTACGTGAATTCAACCCGATTTAACCCGTTTAGGATCAATCCAAACCCACATAACTCCGTATCGTGTCAAAAATTACCAGGCCTACTCGTATTAAAAATATTAAAACTCGACGGCGTTAGAAAAAATTAGCTGTTTTCTGTTAAGATCTTTAATGTTGCAAGGGAAATTACAATCATGCCATCCCCACCGTCGGCTCACCCGCTGCCCGATCATCCCAAAGAGCTCATGTAAAATTTGGCCGACGGAAAACGCGTTAAAATACGCTGAAACAATTTATTTAAATAAACTGCACGTGATGTCACCATATGAAATTCAATTTTTTTTAATTCTTATAAAATTCTAAAAATAATCTAAAAATAACTTAATTTTATTGATCGGCATAACCACATGAACACAGTCTTATAAAATACTTTCTCGTCCTTAGGACATTAGAAAAGCAAATATACCCGTACAACTACTGTGGGCCCCCCCCGGTAGTTTGTCTTGTTGGGGGAGCCGACGGAGAAGTGGAAAAGGGCTGCAGAATTAGCTGAGGCAGTTGAGACTTTGAAGAAGGTTAAATGTTAAGATTAGATTAGAACCCGGGTGAATTCATACGGGAAATTCCACGGATAAGATTAAACCCGGAATATCCAGGCTGTCATAGGGTGAGAACGGCATCAAATGTACCAAACTTTTTTTTTTTTTAATGTAAAGAGATATCAGACCGTTTCGGCTAACTTGCGCCGGTCTCTAATGATGAATTTTGTTGGCAGCATACCGTCTGGTCCCAGATACAGTACACACGTACACATGGTTGGGTTGAGTCTCACCAAACCTGACCTTAACATGTCACTGTGTCTTCTTCAGAATTGGAAATGTTAACTCAGTGGAGTTAACTTGCAGCAGAGGACAACAAATCAGTGGGGACGGTTTCCTAGTCCTCGGTGAAACATAAGAAGACATGAAAGACACAGATCCCGGTGGAACTGCGAAGGGCGACTCAGGTCCGGGTACCAATCCCTACTACTCTATATAAGTTCGGTTCCTAAATTTTTTATCCGAACTCTATTTTTTCAAAATCTTGAGATTAGATTCTACTCAAAACCTATATTACAAGGTTCGGGTATTATGTTGGAACCCCTCTTATTATTTATTCTTTTATCTGATTAACATGGATTAGTTCAATTTTCTTTCATAATTATTAATATTTCATTTTTTTAATATAATCAAATATATGTAATTTTAAGTGTGTTTACGTTATATTTTCATAATACTTAAATGTTTTCGCATATTTAAGTATTACTAGCTAATGCCCACGGGGTAAGCTCTGGTGGTCGGGCTTTGGCAGTCTTCCAAAACCTCCTTGATTCAAATTCTTCGTGGCGCATTCATCGTAAGTGGGGACTTTATAGTTTTCGAGCTCGTTAGGTTTGTCCGATTTACCTGACATGCGTGATTTGCGAGCTATTGCATGTGACCCGAGAAGGAGGTGTCACAACTACCACTAGTCGAGTCCGGAACACACTCGCATACCTTGGTCATTAAAAAAAAAAGTATTATTTACTACCGATTTTAAATTATAATGATATTTTAAACTTTTTTTGATAACCGAGACATCCGATCACCCTCCAGGCCCAACTACCAGGGGTTGCAATGCCTTCCTACTCGGGGCGTTAACAAGTTCCCAGTACCACCCTGTGTGTCCGAACCGGAATCGAATCTAGAATCGACCAGTTCATTGATTCGTTACCAGAAACCAAATCTATTTTCATTGAAATCACCCTATAAATAACTTCTTATCGATTTCGGATCTACTCTATATTGGCTGAGAGTTTTACTAGCTTCCTCGGCTGCCATCTTAGGTTGGTGTAACACAGCCCCTTTCCATCGGCGGAAGAACCGCTGATGTCCGTTTGGTCCCCTCATTGATCATACAAGAAAAAGGTACTCGTGGTGATACGGTCTCTTGCCGGCAGCAAACGTTCACTGCACGGCAACAACCGGCTGTTGTGGCGGTAAACAGTATGCAACACAGGGACAACTGGAGGAGGACCACTACAGCGCAGATTTGTATGCATGCGAAAGAAAAAGAGATTGATACACTTCTGTGAGATCGGTACAAGGTTTCCATAGCTTGGATTGGAACGATAAGAAGTATTGAGATGTATGGGCAACAAGAAGGAGGGAATCTGAATGATCATGTGGATAGATAAGTCAAGGCTGATCTGTATAATCGGTCCTCCCGCGTTTTCTATTCTCGGGAGGGGCACGTGATTTTGAAAAGAAGTGACACAAAAGCTTTATCGAGTACTTGATGGGGGATGACCTTTTCTATGCTCATCTCTCAGTATAGTGCAGTCCCTGGGACCCGAGTCCCGGTTTCCAAATAATTTGCAGTAGCTACTCTTACTAGCTAAGATAAAGATACAAGTCACGATGAAGGCTGAATAGACTGAGGCTATAGCTGAAGAATCTTGCCTGGTTGAGAGCAGTGGGCCGATGAGTTCATACCGACCGATGCAAATCCATGTCGAGAATGCTTCTTCCTGCATTGTTGCATGCAACATGTCACTGAACATATCAAAGACTTAATATTTTTTCTAGAGAAATGTTGACCACGAAAGTTTGGGATCGGTTGAGCTGGACATAGAGACTGAAAGTGGCCTTGATCATGGACCTGTACATATGATTTTGGACCAATTTCAACCAGCCAGGACTGGAACACGTGGTGGGGCTCTCTAGTGAGACAAATCGGAAAGACCAAGACCCTTGAGCACAACAAAATTGTGATCTTTCCTTAGAATTAGAAAATGACTACATACTAAGTATTTTCCTTTTACATGTTTCGATCGAGTCAAAACTAAAACTAAGGTCTCGCCTGTTTACGAAACTTTTTATCCATGCATGGACCAGTTGCCATGTTTTTCTAGAGGCCTCCCCAAACTGGACTGGGCAGCTGGATCATTAAAAGGATCAACCCGATACTTACCCGAAAAAGTCCTTAAACGATTTCCAACGAGAATGGTCCTTTGTATCTTTAGTTTTTCGCTTGTCAACATTGCCCTCAGAAACTCCTGCATAAAGATTATCAAACATCCAACTCAGAATGGTCTAATACCATATTCAACAGATTCACATACCAGGTTGAGCAAGTCACCTTTGCTGTTGATGGGTGTTGAATGGCTCTTCTTAGATGCCTGAAGGGAAGACAATTTCTGGACAAGTCCTCGCTCCTCCTCGCTGGGACATAACAAAATTACTTCCAAAAATCATATTTTTCCCTTGGGGGTCTTCAGTTTCTCTTTTTTTCCCCCCTTTTTGATGAAGGAGGTAAATGGACCAATCATTACTATATACCACAACAGCCATACCCGGGTATTTTACTGCATCAACTTTTGCAACTAAGAACGAAGTACTGTAATACCTACAGAGTGGAAGGAATTTAACCTTAAATTTTTTGGAATAAGTACGTTGACCGTGAAGATGTGATCCCCTCGTGAAGTTGGCCTATTAATGTCCGGGACTCCCATACGAGACAATTTGACAGTATCTCCGGGCTGAGTTCCTGGTGGTATTTTCAGTTCTCGAAGACCCTCCACGGTATTTACCTAAAAGTTAAACATGCTGTTTTTATGGGTTACCAATTTGATATATCAAAAAACATGCTGTTCTTATGAGAAACCAATTCTGGAAGAGCATCAGCTTCACAGCTTCATAGGATTCTACATGAAACCGGAGATAGGGCAACACTCCGAAAAAAATACTCTTATATAATAGATTAAAAGGAAGATGGCATTCAACATTAGAAATAGAAAGAGAGAAGGTTGTTTAAAGACAGATACGTTTACTGTAGTCCCAAGTATTGCATCGGTATAATCAACACTGATGTTTGAGAAAAGGTTGACGCCTTCCCTCCTAATTCCCTCTTTTTGATATATATGGATGATTATGTAAAGATCGCCAGCTATACCCCTGCCAGAAAATAATGAAGAAGAATGAAGTAAAGGGAAAAAGGAAAGATGGTTACATACAAAGTTAATGAAAAGAAGTGGTAATAAAATCAAACACAACGTCGAAAGATGTCCCTGAACGAAGTAAAGCAATTGATTTTGCACCTTTTACTATCAAAATTACCCTCTCTCTGAAGTTGCATAGTAGCTCCATCACTAACCCCGGAGGAATGACAACTTTCATACTTCGCTTTGACTGGATGTTACGCTGCCACTACATTGAGAGCAATTTCAGTAATAATCTTGCCTTCGCCATTGCACTTGAAGCAAGTAGATACCTGCAATTGATTAAATATTACAATGACAAACTAAACATGAAAAAAAAAAATTAGAATAGGAAGAGTTGCTGCAGCTGAAAGCGCATAGGATGATTATCATGTTTTATATCTCTACGAAAAATAATGAAAGGGAAGGATGACTGATGTGCTTCACAACATACTTTAAGCTCTTCCTTGCCAAGGTTACCTGAGACATCACTCCAAATGGAGTTTTCTGAGTTTTCATCACTCCTCCTCTACCTCCGCAAGCAGTACACAATTTTACAGATGAACTAGATTTAGCACCCGTTCCGCCACAATTACCACAAACTTCAGAACAAGAAACTTCGATTTCTCGCTGGCCTCCAAATATTGATTCTTCAAAGCTCAGGTAAAGGTCATATCTGAACCAAGAGAAAGTAAGTTTATTTGCCAGATAAAGTTTTACTACAGCATGTTACAAATTGAAAGATTATCAAAAATACTTCATAGGCCATCATCAAATAGAAACAGAAAACCTGAGGAGGCCGGAGTAATGCAAATAATCTTGTAACTTAAGAGCAAACTCAGGACTAACTCTTAGTCAGTAAATCTAGTAAAATGTACTTGGAATATTTGGCAGTGATAATACTAACTGAAACTTTTTTTTTTTTTTGCAGTACAATACTAACTGAAACATATTCAGTAATTACCGAATGTCAAGGCCCTTTCTTCCCATGCTCCCTATATTGAATTGAAACCTCCGGATTCACCTTCCCCTCCAAAAAGTTCCTCGATCCACTGAAGAAAGAACTGAAGACATCAAAGGATCCACCTATAGGAGACAAAAAAAATATTAGCAGAATGAAGAAACCATAACAGTCTTGCGTGAGCACAAGATAGACAAGGAAGAGTACATGGTATTACCCCTGATGAACTGCCGCCAGAACCCCCATATTCTCCCTGCAAACCTGCCTCACCAAAACGATCATATAAAGATCTTTTCTCTTCGTCGGATAGTACCTATATAAACTCTTTGTAAGCTCGTGAAACAAAGAGGGGCTTAATAAGGTGAAAGAAGCACTTATTCAATAACTTGACAAAACAGATTTATGACCAATTTGCTGCCATATCAAGGCCATGCTTCTTCATATGAACAAGAACTCAAGTTACAATACCTCAGTAACATGGAAAGCAACGCATCTAGAAAATTTGCCCAAGGAGGGTGAAACTCAATCAAAGAGTAATAGGGCATAGCAAAATAAGATACTTTAGGGGGAAAAAAACAAAAAGACAAAATCAAGTGAAATATATATAAAATTTTTCTTGAGGCGGCGATCGAAAGAATGCAGGGATGAAATCTACAGAAGCAGCGGTGAAGGAGCAACAACAGGATAGTTAAGTTCATGGGAAGAAATTAGCAAATGCTAGCTAAAGAGCAACAAATTGAGTACCGAAAGTCTGAAACAGCCACCTCATATGCTGCACTAATCTCCTGAACTTCTCTTCAGCTCCAGGGGCCTTGTTTACATCGGGATGGTACTGTTTGAAATCAAAGCGGACAAGAAACGAGCAGTCAATTCATACAATATGAACTAATGCAATCCCATAATTCATTAATCAGTTTTATCTTCACTAAAAATTCCATGCTTTCCTCGCTTTCTGCTTCGAGTTGAAATGCAGCATTTGAAAAATAACGAACAGAGCCTCACCTTACGGGCTAGCTTACGGTAAGAGCTCTTGATTTCTTGCAAAGTGGCGTTCTTGCCGACGCCCAGGGACGAGTAGTAATCGGCTTTCGCTGCTTTGATCACGGCACCGCGGACCCATCTCTGCTGAGTGCGAGAAGAAGGTTGAAGAAGAATCTCCCTGTTGGTCCCAAAAATTTGGAATTGACCGAGCTCAAGAAGCTCAATTTCCGCGGAATCGAGGAAGAACTCGAGAACCCATCAACAGCCGGTCGGACAGTAGGTGGCGGAACCGGAACAAGACCGTGGAGGACCGCCATTACCGGAGGGAGAAATCAGGTGTCGTCGGTCATTGCAAGTGTTCGATTGATTGCCTAACAGAGCTGCTGGGGATGAAAGAGAGAGAAGAAGAGGGTTTTGCGGGGATTTTATAACATTATTATAAACTTATAGGTGAAATTATACGAGTTTTGAGTGTAAATAGGGTTAGTTTTTAAATTATTTTGTTAAAAGTGGTTCGTTCGAAAGTATTTACGGGAATAGAATTTTCTAAACGCAGGTTCAAAATACGGTTTTGTAATAAGGGAACTGTAAATTCAAGATACAGTTCAACGTGTATTTTTTATTTTTAGATTGGGAACCGCATCTTGTACATGCGGTTCCCTTTGTCTACTTTTCTGTCAAATTACAAGGCTAAGGTCGGAGTTAAATTAGTATATAATATATAACGAGTTCGTTTTATAAATCTCTATCAAATCTTTATACGAGTAAAATTTTTATAAAATTTTAAGAGTAAATTTTTTAAGTGTAAATATCCGAATAATGATTTATACAATAAATTTTAGTATATTATATATTAGTTACTAAGTATGTTAATAAGCTGCAGACTTTCTATTAACATTCAATGTATAACACAGCAAAATTCATTGTACAAATTATCATTCGTGTATGTACACTTATAAAATTTACTCTTAAAATTTTGTAAAAATTTTACAGGTGCAAAGATCTTACACAAATTTACAAAACGACCTTATTGTGTATATATACACAGGCTCATTTTATAAATCTCTGTCAGGTCTTTATATGTATAAAATTTTTGCAAAATTTTAAGAGTAAATTTGATTAGTGTAAATATTCGAATGATAACTTATACAACGAATTTTGATGTGTTATACATTGAACTTTAATAGAAAGCCCGTAGCTTATTAACATACTCAGTAATTAACATATGATACATTAAAATTCGTTATATAAATCATTATTCGGATGTTTACACTTATAAAATTTACTCTTAAAATTTGGTAAAAATTTTACTTGTATACACTTATAAAATTTACTCTTAAAATTTTATAAACATTTTACTTGTATAAAGATTTGATAAATATTTATAAAACGAACTCGTTGTATATTACATATTAATCTAACTCCCACCTCAGCCTTGTGTTTTGAAAAAAAGTAGACAAAGGGAACCGCATGTTCAAATGCGGTCCCTATACGAAAAAAAAATACACACTGAACCGTATCTTAAACATGCGGTTTACTTAATACAAAACAACATTTTAAACCTGTGTTTAGAAAACTCTATTCCCGTAAATATTTTCAAACGAACTACTTTTGACAAAATAATTTAAAAACTAACCCTATTTACACTCAAAAATCGAAAGTATACTTATTTCTATGATCACTTGTAGACAAAAGGGAAATTCATCTTTGCACCCTTAAGAATTTTTTTCATCATTTCGCCCCTAAACTTTTTTCCATATATACCCAAAGCTCACACGACAGCAATCTTCTTGTCGAGGACACACACTTTGGGATGTAAAATGGTGTATTGTAAATTGATAAAGATGCAAACTTCAGGGGTGTAAAGCAATTCACATGACACTTCAAGCTACCAAAGGCAATTTTTCCCCCTTTGATTGCAATAATTCGAACCAAAATTGTTTTTTCGGTGTGCAATACCCAATATCTATATGCCACGTATGCATCAGTCCATGTTGCTAATCAATAAGCTTTGTTTAAACGACTCACAATGTGAAAAGTGAAACAACAAAAGCGAAATTGTCAAATGACAGAAACACGGTGATAAAAGTTGTACTAATCAATTTTGCAAAACTGCATCCTCCTGGCTCCAAGTTCGATCTCATTGACCAGATCCAGTTCCATATACTAGAGGTCGCTGCGAAGAAGATCGTTATTTTCTGCAGCAGCCATCTCCAAAGGCAGCTCTGTTTCTCGGAAAGGATCTGGTGAAGTTTCTGGAGCTCTTCTGCATTCTTTCCTGAGCCGAGGATGCTCAATCTTGACCATGATCAACATGATCCGAAAACTCATCACAGGATGTTCCTTATGAAGCAGTTGCTCAACTTCACACTGCTTCTGCTGAATCGATGGCACGAAAAAAATCACAATAATAACCTACGAAGCTCACAGGCATATGAATCATTAGGCCTCGACCAAATAGGCGGCTTCCTCGACAGAATGATGCCAGAATGGTGAGAGAGCAACTACTTTCCCGATGATGATCAGGGTAGGTGAGACTAACCCTGTCTCCATGATCTTACTAGCCAGATCCTTCAGCTCCGAGAACACCTAAACAGATAGAGTTCCCAGTGTTAGTTTAACTAATCTTTGCCTTGAACGACTGTAGCTCGTGCTTGATGGAAGAAGCCTGAATGTATCGAACTCACAATGCGCTGCTGAGGGGTTGTTCCACGCTCGATTGCAGCAGCTGGTGTATCACCAGAGAGGCCGTGATGCATCAACTTTTGGGCAAGGGAAGGGAGAGTCGAGAGGCCCATGTACACCACTAGCGTGGAATCTGGATCCGCCGCATTTTCGGCTACAAACAGAGGATCAGTCCCTCCTTTCCTCGAATGCCCGGTAAGGAATCTAACACTGTTTGCTACTCCCCGGTGGGTTAATGGAATCCCGAGCTCTGCCGCTATCCCTGATGCTGCAGTTATGCCTGAATAGCAGTAAAAAGATGACTTTACCAACAATTTATTGGTTCGCATAGAAAGTTTAATTGTCTTGCAGAAAAATCAACAGCAACTCAATTCCGCTCTACACAGCAACATTTGCCAGACCTTCCCAGTGGTAATAGAACTAAAGAGCATAACCGGAAGACCTTCAAGAGCGAATGGCAACACATTGCATACAGTCGAGCATATGAGTTTTCGATCTTTTACGTTGATGTATGTTTTGTTGCACCAGAAGGCATGATGAGTTCATGAACTAAAGTCTTACCTGGAATAACTTTTACATGAATCCCTTGCTGCTGCAGAAAGTCCATCTCCTCCCCACCTCTTCCAAAAACCTACAGAAAGCAAGATTCAATTCAGAAAGAGAAATCACATCGAGTTACAGATCTAAACCCATGGCAACACCCGTTTATGAAGTTCTTGTTTTTCAATGAAAAAGAAGAAATTTACCAATGGATCCCCTCCTTTAAGCCTCACAACCGTCGCTCCTGCCTCAGCGAAATTGAGCAGCAACTCGTGTATCTCCTCCTGCGCAACAAGACTCGAGAGTTTAGCCCTTATCCTCAATCCATAGATTTGGCAATGATAGCATATATCACTCGAAGATATTTCGAGATCCATTTCACGAATTCATCTGAAACATTACAGGAATTCAAACACCAGCTAAAGCAAACAAATCCACCAACTAAAGTGCAAATTGGAATTATTTCCTAAATGCTGCCGACTGCACAAGAGAAACTAGACAATCCCATTATCATAAATTCCTCTTAAGAACACAAAACAATGAGCTAAGAGCCATAGCAAGATAGACAAGCTAAGACATTTTTTGGTCCATGAACAGATACAGTTCTTGAAAGTCGAAGAACGCAAAAACATCACACCAGAGATCCTCTCAGCACAACAATTTCAGACAAGAAACAGAGATTTTGATTTGAAACCTTAGAATTTTCCAAGAAGGCAACTAAGTCGAAAAATTTATGATTCATTTCCCCATTTCAGCTCACGAAAATCAAGCCAACCCATCACCCTCCTCAAAAAATCTAGCAAGAACACAAATTTAGACGCAAAATGTAGCAACATAGTTCTTTTTTTACCTGGGTCCTGCTATGGTACCCTGCTGTCTTTCCCACATACAGAAGCCGAGCATCGGGACCCACCAGATCGAGCACATCATGCGACACCAACCTGTCATACAACAGCAAATCGGCCTCCTTGATCGCCCTCACTGCCTTCAGGGTCAATAACTCCGGGTCCCCAGGCCCCGTCCCAACCAAGTACACGTTCCCAGGCCCACATTGTTCCCCTGCTCCGCCGCCCCCGTGCTGCCGCCGCCTCTTTTCACGCAGCACCTGGAGGAGGTTCTTGAGCTCGGGGAGCTGCAGGGCGATGTCGTTTCGTCGGATTGAATCGGAGTCGCAAGGGAAAGGTGGGGATTGGTCGAAGGGGGAGGCGGCGCCGCAGCCACCGCTGCTCTTGTAGAGCCAGCTGTCCCGGGAATACCTCTCTGCAGAGTGCTTCTCCGTGAACGGAGAAGAGGAAGATGGGGAGGGAGAGAAGTGCAGCGAGGAAGAAACGGAGCGAGGGGTTGAACGGCCGCCATGGGCTCGGAGACGAGGTGAGGAATAGAATCTGCTCCCAAGAGCCGCCATTGCTGTCAACACAGACACAGAGAGG